>FXXK01003716.1:0-10414 GCA_900184695.1 Betula pendula | reverse complement strand
GACACCCTCCACATAGCCCTATCCTATAAGGATTCGTCCTATTTGCGAGTGGTCTTTTATTATTGATCCGTAAAATCCACATCAAGGCCTCAATTATGACAAAAAAAAGAGTTAGTCAATGCTCTTTAATAAAGTCCCTAAATTATGATAAAAAAAATAATAATTATAAAGAATTGAATTAAAAAATGTTGAGACTTTTGGGAAAAATAAAGAGAAAAATGAAAGGCACATTAATGGCACCCTTAAAACAATAACTAAAATCATAATTTCACCTGAATTTAAAATTAACATGTCATCTAAGTTTGTTTATTAAAATTTTTAGAATAAAGTAAATTTCATTTTACGCAAATTAAATTCTACATAAAAAGAACTATATGTAACTCAACACAAAAATGTGTCATCTATTGAAATTAAATGTCTTGTAGCATAAATGAATTATGCATGTTCTTTGACAAATATTAAGAGTAAAAGGCGAGAGGAATGATTTAAAATTAAAAATTTAAATATAAAAAAGGTCACATCTAAATTTGTTATCTTTGACCTCAAAATATACCGAGTAGTAGTGTAAATGAGCCGAGCTTGAGTGAGTAGTGCTTGCTCAAGCTCGACTCGTTGGAGTTTTTATCGAGTTTGAATTTGACACGAGCCTCATTTTTATGTTCAAGCTCGGCTTGCCAATGTAGGATCCCTGTGCGAGTTCGAGTACTCAGCTCGAGCTCGACATGAGTACTCCCTCCATGGCCCCAACTCCAACATCTTATTCGATCTCCATCTCCACGAGAAATCTAAATACATGGGCAATGATGAACGGCCACGAGTTACTGCTCCTGCTTCGATGGAGGTGATGTTGCTTCAGAAGTTGAAGGACGATCAGAGAGGCTACCGAAGGATCACGGCATGGAGGAGTTCACCAATGTCACCGTGGAGGGCTTCAGCGCCACCTTGCTCATTGGCTATGGATGGCACAAAGGATTGGCTTGTGTCATGGGTCTACTTGAGAAAGGAAAGTACAAGAAAAAAAATATAAGAAATAAGAATGAATTGGGTCTGAAATTGAGGATAGAGACGAAGCATGAAGATATGTATGTCACAAGTCTGAAATTGAAAAGTTGCATAAATGACTTATCTTGATTCTTGGGCATGTATTGAGAAGGAAAAGAGAAAGCATCGAAAATTTGGAAGCATGGAAGTAGGGGTGTATTCGAGCCAATCCTAAGTGAGTACCACTTGCTCGGGATCATTTCATTTGTTTTTATTCGGGCTCAAGGTTCAGCCGAGCCAGGAATTTCTGATCGAGCTCGGCTCGTTAATGGCTGAAAGCTGTGCAGGATCGAGTTCGAGCTCAATCAGTTTTAGTCGAGCCCGAGTCGAGTACTTGAGCTCGAGCTCGGCTTGAGCCAAATTTTGCCAAACTATCAATACCAAACTAGCCCCATCTTTGAAAGGCCCCCAAGAACATTGAAAGAGTCCTTAGAAATGTTCAAAATGAACTTGCATTGACAAATCTACCCACCAATATTTCCCTGACACCCTCAAGCTAAAATCACCCACAAAATAATGTCAAAACGCAGAGCCCCAAAATAGGTAGAAATCTAAAAGAGGAAAGCATATGTAGGCAGAGAAACTGAGTCAGAAACAGAGAGATGCACACAAGACTCAAAAATGGCAGTTGCAATAAAGATAGAAGAAACATAGCACGGCAACGAGCACAATAGCCTCAAACATGGACAAAATCCTGAAAAGCACGTCGTTTACAAAAGACAATTGCATATTCAGCAACCTTTACTTGAACGCAGATCTTACGAAGTTCCACTTCCTCCATGTCTCCTTCCTCAGCCTCTTGAAGAAGATCCACCTATTCTTCTTGAATCCCATCTCACAAAAAACTCTCCCCTTGCCTTGTTTGTAACAGGCATTCATGGAGATAAGATATGCATAAGCTTTCTCCATGAAATGATACTCTGCGAGGAAGAAGAAGGATTGAGTAGTTGGGGAACAGGGGATGCCAAACATGTTCTCGAGGAACATGTGATCAGGAGTTGCATAGTTTAACGTGAAGGTGGGCTACAGCTGTGTGGTAGCTTTGGGTTCCAGCTGGGCTTCTCCAGAAGGTTCTAGAAGCTCTAGATAAGGCCACCAAGAGCCTTGTGTTTCATATGTTCCTTTTATGCGTTTTATGTGTACATACTTTGCGTTTTGGGTAGAACAAATTAGTTGTAGGAGAATATCTAATATTCTCTAGGCTGAGTGGTTGTAACTGAAGGGGAATCAATTGTAACAACTAAGGGTTGTAGATCATGTGATCTAACGAACTTATATGATAACATAAGTTCTATAATTCTATTAATAGATAATTGTAAAAATAGTCAATAAATATTAACTAACCTATATGATAACATATATTAAGTTTGTAATATTAACATTCATAGACTCATGTTTACTTTTCTTTTCTTTTTTTAAGTAGTTAGTTAACTAACATTAATATGTTAATATATATGTTCTAAGTTCTAACCTAAATTATGTAAAATTGCATACCATATGAATTTACATACTTATAGTTATATCAAATTATGTGGCTATAATTTATACTTATTTATATATTTATGATCATTATGAGTCATAATTATTATAATTCTTAAATATTTAATAATAATATTTAGATTGTTACGGCATTAGACTTGGTGGGCCCTAGGAGTCTATAAGTTATGAATTATTGAGAATAAGAGTCAACTTTGGATTGCATGTCTTACAAGTCACGTGGGACAAGTCTTATAGCATTACTTTTCTCTCCAATTTGTCTTATCTTAAGAGCTTATTCAAGTCCCAAAACTGTAAGTATTGGAAGTATAGTTATATTAGAAATTATAGTTTAGTTATAATTTAAGTCTTTTATTTGTATTCTATTTAAACCTTACGTTTTATGAATAAAGCATGCAAATTTATCCCTAAAGCCTTGTGTTTGATATGAGACCCAAGAACCTCTAATTTCCTACCGCTAATTATTCCAATTATCAACCATAGGTAAGAATAAGAAGTAGCATCCTGCTTCTTTTTCAATTGTAGGCCGTGTTACTAGATTTGTTACACAATCTCGTAACATAGATCATATGATACTTATGAATCATATTTATCTTAAGTATATAATGATAATGCTTAAAAGTTAGATCATATGATCATATAATCTAAATATGATCATGTGTTCTAAATTTTAATAATAATACTTAGATTGTGAATATAAGAAAACCATTATTGATTCCAATGCTAACATATTTGATATTACACACTAGTCACTAGCATAGTAACTCGACCTCTCTATATATGTTACAACTCACACACTAACATATTAATATATACATATTACATAATGATTAATGACTAATTTCAAACTATTTATAACTTATATTAATTAAGTTGCTTATTAATTTAGTAATACTAAGTTATTATATATTAATTAAATGATCAATATACATCGATACATATTTTTATTAATATATACATAAGAATATTAACTAACATATATGATTACATGTTATTATGCTAATGATACTATGTTAGTTAACTAACATTAATATATTAGTTAATAGTTATGATAACATATATTAAGTTTTTAAAATTAACAATAGTAGTTAGTATACTATTATTTATTGTAGACATATAGTAATAATATACATCACTACATCTACATGTATACTTTATAATATACATTGTATCTAACTATCTAAGTATCTAGATACTTAATTATTTTTTTAATATCAATTTGTATATTTATGTAACAATTAACATTATGTAATTTATATGGTTATAATTTATAGTTATAGCTTAATTAATTTGTATATATATATATATATATCGGAATTAAAAAACTTATCATATACTTGTAAGACTATCTATGATAATTATAATCATTAAATCATATGAATCATATGATTAAGTATCGATATTATTCATTTATACTATACAATATACATATAAGTTATACAACCAATTAATTATTGGTACTTTATCTATTTTGACTATTGTTACTTAATAAATAATATACTATATAACATTTTTTTATTAACATATATACATATATTAATATATATGTATATATTAATAAATATATACGAGTCGAGCCATACATGAGTTTGTTCACGAACATTAACCGAATCGAGCCGAGTTTATACGAGTTTATATTATTAAATAATTGAGTATAGTTTCGTATTTACGAACGGCTTATATAATAACTGATTCGAGCATAAGTCGAACTTAATCGAGCTGATCCCAAATATATTCACGAATAGCTCTGTTTGTTTACACCCCTACTACCAGGCGTTACATCTGAGTTTGTTAACCATCAAAGCCTAGGTTTATTGGATATAGAGGGGTGCGCCTACTGTGGACGCCCCTTCATTTGATACTAGAATTGTTATACATCTTCCTCTGATCATTCTTTCATCATTACACTTTTCAAAATTATCATTAAATCTGTGAATCATATTATAGATCTAACGATAATTTTAAAAATGAAAATGATAAGAGAAAGGCCAAAGAGAAAATGAATCATTTCTCATATGATAATGACTTATCGTTGTTATGCAAGCCTTCAAGAGTGCGTGCGCT
This sequence comes from Betula pendula, assembly GCA_900184695.1. Lineage (NCBI taxonomy): Eukaryota > Viridiplantae > Streptophyta > Magnoliopsida > Fagales > Betulaceae > Betula > Betula pendula. The sequence continues at coordinate 5,812 of FXXK01003716.1, read as the reverse complement.
AGATCTTCAATCTTCATCGTGTGACAAATCATCCAACGAAGACTTCAAGCTTCAAATAAATTAAATATTCATACCCCCTCCTTTACATGAGACTTTGAGAGAGGTACGTACAACAAGAACCACACAATTCTAACATACTATCGCAAAAATAGCGGTCATCCCATCAAAGTTGGGATAATCTATGGACGGTTGAGACCTAATTTGGGGGCTATCGCAAAAGCTGCAGCCACTACAAATCTAGGTGCATGCCGTTTTCAAAAGTAGCATATGATAATGTTCCATTTTGATGGAATTTTTAGCACATGGAGTTGGCTTCTCTGTTTAAGCCTTTACCAAGGGCTATGCACATGGTCCAGTACATGTCTTCAAATAAATTTCAACTTCATTCTATGTAGATGAGCCAACAGATCAAAATATCCCAATAGATATGCTGAAATACGTAGACCGGACCCCCTCCCCCCCATTACATGCAATATTAATTGCATTTATGTGAACTCTCTAACAGCTACAAGCCAATACAATCCGTGTGAGCCCTTCTTGCAGATTCCATAAGGAAAGGGACTTTGTACCGACAATTCACTAGCTAGCCCATGGACCAAGTAGCCTACAGCTCAACATTTTCGGGGTCTTTGTCGTACAATTAACAAACAAAGAGGCTAGGATCCCTTTCAAGCTTTCTTCTATAGAGAGTATTCCTAGTTTCAATGCTTGTAGACAGAGTGATGCTATATATATATAATTAGTACATAATTACACGATTGTTACACAACTTAAATGACATAATAATGAAAATTAGCAGTCAATTCTTTTTTTATAAGGGGTGGTTCAAAGATTAATTTTTATTGCTAGATCATCAAGTTGTATAAAAGTCTATTAAATAATGAAAAGCTTACACAAAAACATTTTCATTACAAATTAATGAAATTCTAAGTGATGAGAGGGTAAGCAGAAGATGTAGGGCATTTTTCTTTCTTTTTTTCTTTTTTCGTTTTTCTTTTTTTGTTTTGTTTTGGTAAGTAATATGGCATTTTTCTTGATTGTGCCTTCTAACTCATAAACAGGGCTCACCTCTCTCGTGAATTACTGTCAAAATTTCTAACAAGCGCCAAATCTTACTAATGTTGACATAAATAGGTAGGATCTAGTTGAAGTATTAATTATGGGGCAAGCAGAATATATATATGATAGATAGCAAGTCTCATTCCACATGCCATGGAAATGTAAAGAGAGGTCTATTAACTTCAATCCTACCATTTGTCAAGTATTTTTATTCCTAAATTATAATTTATTTTAAAAGTTTAAACAAATAAAAAATAGTTAATTTAATTATTTAACTTATATTTTACCACTTTTTCTTTCATGTGGCTCAAACTTTTTCATAATTACTAAAGTCTAATACGTTAAATATTTAATTAAAATGATAGGTGAATAGCAGAAACAAAGTTCGAACATAAGACTCTTGCTCTGATACTATATTAAATAACTATTTATATCAAAAACTTAAGCTAGTAAAAAATAATTAATTTTTTAATTTAATTTATATTCAAACACTTAAATATTTGATATATGTGTTATATGTACAGTGGCAGAGCCATGTCAAGACCTAAGTGGGACATGGCCCTCCCAAATGTTTTTTAGAAAAAAAAAAAAATCATGGCCTAATGGCGCTTACAAGTATTTTGTCCTTATGGGCAAGTCCATTGTGTGAAACAAAAACTTGCCTTCATGATTGACATGTTGTAGGGTAGTGTCCTTTCGTGGGTCATATATATAGAGCAAGTGTCTTTCCACTATTGTTCGATAAATTTTCTAACAAGAAGAAACGAAATTGGTAATGAAAAAATTAAAACCCAATAGTAAGAAATTACATACAAGTAAAATTGAAAGTTTAAAATTTTAGAACACTCTAATTCTAATTCGTCTCCATACATCACTTTTACTTCTTTTCTTTTTTTTTTTTCTTTTCTAGCTATCATGTCTCTTTCTAGAATTTTTTTTTTTTATTTGTTTTGGTTGAATCGTTTTTTGCACAGACACTCCTGTAAGCTTTAAACTTTTTTTACCAGCCTCTTTTTTTGAAGGTATGAACTTTAAATTTTTTTTGTCAATCTCTTTCTCAACAATTTTTTTTCTTTTCTTTTTTTTTTTTTTAAAGGTTGTTTTTGCACACTACCCCTCGGTTAAACTTTTTTTTTTTTTTTCAATTTTAACACATATTTATAAAGTTTGATAGATATAATATTTGTGATATGCATATTATATGAAAAAAAAATACTTAATTTTAATTTTAAATTATGTTTATCCTACTTTTAATTTAATATTTACAATAATAAATTTCTAACTCCGCTACAGTATATGTAGGCATAAGATTGACTGGTTTTATATTTTGAACGACGCGTATGTTGTATGAACTAATGTTGCTTAAACGAGTGCCATGCGTCGTCTAAAACTTGATTGTCAAACCATCCAAGCAACGAGTGCAATATTGGTATAATAAATTCAGTGGCTGATTAGTAATTATAGACTAATTAGTTTGCGTGGCTTTCAAAAAAGTGCAACTGTGTCAGTTGAATATATATAGCCCTTGACGTGCTTACCATTTTGATCACGATTAGTCAAAGCACTGAAATTCCTCAGCAGCTCCATGAAAATGGCTGAGCCGTTTGAATATGTCGCCGTCGGCCTGATTCATCTAACTTCATATCTATATATATATATATATTGCATTTTTTATACGATGCAATATCATGACTAATTAACCAATATTTTCTGCAGACACGCGCGTCTCCCATCCTCTAAATTCATGTGTTACTTGAATGATCAATATTCGAGACCTGTCGTTTATTGTTACAAACGTCATAAAAATTTTATGCCGTTTAAACTATACGCGTAAAATTTTTTATTTTTTTATTTTTTTTTAACACTCAAAAAACATGAATTTGTGTCGATTATTGTGCAACCGATGCAAATCAAATGTAACAACCTCATGTTTATTGTCATTTGCCACACGATATTACCTAAACAACATAAAATAAATCACATTGTTTATGGGGCTATAAATGACGTTATCCAAACGACATTAAAGGCTCTTTTTTTTTTTTTAATGAATAACTTTGACACTATAGGAATTTCAGTCATTATATCATTATGGATGCATATTCATTAATTACTATTATAGTGTGGGTAAAAGTCTGTCTTATTGATAAAAATATCTCTCTATCTTGATTGAAAATAGACGTATCTTATATTAGTAGTAGTAGAGTTAGAGTTTAGATATAGAAGTCCACTTCACATTAAATGCTATCTTCCTTATTGTAATGTGTCTTTAAATACAACAATATTCATTAATGAAAGAAATTAGTCAAGAAAATTATCAAACCTTGACTTTGTAAGAATTGAAAGCACTTCTAATTACTCATATGAAATCTATGATTCCTCGAAATGCCTAGTCCATGGTCCAAGTCCACGTCACCCGCTACATCGAAAAATAAATTTTTTAAAGAGGAATGCTATATGTCCAACTTTTTTATCCAATTCCATCCAACTTTATATATGTGGATAAAGATGGACCTCACATACAAAATTTTTTAAAGAGTTTTATTTTATATTTGTGGGGTCCATCTTTATCCACATATACAAAGTTGGATGGAGTTGGATAAAAAAGTTGGAAATGTAGCATTTTTCTTTTTTAAACCTTGAGGACAAGGTCGATTCAAAGAGGAGTGGAATGTTATGGATGTATATCAATTAATTACTATTGTGGTGTAGGTATGAAGTCTGTTTATTGATAACAAATCTTCGTTTAAATCATGTTTATCTTTATGTGGGTTGTTGTGTTTTTTATTATTGTTATTTTTTAGGGAGTATTTATTGATAGAATATCTCTTTATCTTGTTGAGATAAACTTATCTTATATGTAGTAGTAGAATTGACTATGTATAGAGGTCACTTCACGTGAATACTATCTTCTTTGTAAGAATTAAGAGCCACTTCTAATTACTCATGAAAAAGTTTTAAAAATTTAAAAAATTGCTACAGATTTATCTTTTTTAAGTATCCTATCACCACGTTACGTGCATGCCACTTACGTGATGCACGTAACAGATTTCATGGACATTAGACCGGTCTAAGTCTGTTGGTGCTGTTTTTTTGATTTTCGTGAGTTTGTTTTTGTAGTGGTTTTTTGTTTTTTTTTTTGTGTTAGTTTTGTTGTCTTTTTTTGTTTTGTGTTCTTGTGTGTTTTTTTTTTGTTTATGTTGTTGTTTTGTTGGTTGTTTTTGTTGCGTTGGTTGCTTGTTTTTTTTGGTTTTCATTTGTTGTGCTGTGTTTGGGTGTGGGCGTGGTTGTCCTGTGGTGTGTGGCGTGGTGATGATGTTTTTTTTATTTGTGTGTACTTTTGAGGATGTTTTTGTTTTTTCTTTGGTGTGCTTTTTTTCGCGGTGGGGCGGTGGTTTTTGGGTTTGGGCTGTTGTGTTGTTTTGTTGTTGTTGTGGGGTGTGTGAGTGTGTGGGTGTTTAGTCTTTTTGATTTTCGTTTGTTTGGGTCGTGGTTTGTGGGTGGTGAGTTTTTTGTCAGTGGTGTGGGTTTTTTGTGGGTTGGTTTTGTTTTTTAGTTTTGTTGGTGGAGTTGGTTTGTTTATGTATCTTTTTTTTTGTTGGTTTTTTTTTTGTGTTTGTTTTTTTATGTTGATGTCGATTGGGGGTGGTTTTGTGTTGTTAGTATGTTGTGGGTGTTGTGTTTTTTGTTTGTTTTTTGTTTGTTCTTTGTCGGGTTTTGGGGTGTTTTGTTTACTTGTTTAGGCTTTTTAGTTTTAATTTTTGGTTTTATATGCTATATGGTGTTTAAGTATGTGTCGTTCTATTGTTGTCATATTGATTTGGTTGTGTGGTTTTGGTTTGGGTTGGTTTTGTTGGGAGTTGAAATTGAGAGATTCTCTTGATCCTACATTATATTGTGGACGTTTTTCCAGCATTCTCTTTTTTCGTTGGTTTGGTTGTGGTTTGGTTTTTTTTTTGGGTTTTGTTTTTTGTACATCTTGTGTGTTTTTTTTTTTGTTTGTTTTGTTTGTTTGTGTGTTGTTTGTTTTTGTTTTTTTTCTTTGTCTTTTGGTTTTTGTGTTCTTGTCGTTGGTTTTTGTTTATTATGTTGTTTATATTAATTTTTTGATTGGGTCTGAGTTGGTTGAGTAGGTATTAGATTATGTTTTTTGTAATTGTTTTATTATGGTGTTTGTTTGGTGTTTTTTGAGCGTTTTTTTTCACTTATTTTGTTTTGTGGTAATATATTTAATCATATTGTAAATTGTTACTTTGTGATTTGTTGATGTTTGGTTGGGATCTTTTGGTATTGGTTGTTTTGTATTTGCTTTTTTTTTTGGTCTGTGGATGTTTTTCTGTTCTTTTTTTTGAGGTTTGTTTTCTTTTTTTTTATTATTGTTTTGTTCTGATTTTTTATTTTTTTTTTTTTTTTTTTGTTTTTTTTTTGTGTTATATTTTGGTTTGATTTGATTGTTTTCTTTTTTTGTTTGTGTTTTTTGTTATGTTGGTTAGTCTGGCTAGTTATTTCTAATTTGATTTATGATATGGTTTTACTTTTGTATTTTTGTTGTTATCTTATTTTGATTTTTTGTATGTAGTTCAAAGTGAGAATAAAAAGTTAAAATTAAGAATAATGTGAATATAGTAAAAAATTATTGAAGATTTAGTAGGTATAATGACGTATCTAATATTGTTCTTGCTATTATATATGCTTGATAATGTGAGCCTCTTTCTTACTGTGGATAGTGTGAACATGCCGTTGGTGTTGGAACTAT
>FXXK01003715.1:0-22716 GCA_900184695.1 Betula pendula | reverse complement strand
AGAAGATGAAGAAGAGTGGCAAGGAAGGTCGCCGCGAGGGCATTTTTGGGTCTTCTGGTGAGTGAGGTTGTTGGCGCTTGTAGGGAGCAGCGTTGGTGGCGTTCACGACAGTAAAAGCCAAAAGTCCCGATTAAAAACCCCACGCAGCAGGTAACCTAACCATGAACGATGCTCGCGCTCTTCTGTAGCTATTTCCATTGAGATGAAGACTCTAATTATGTTAGCCGTTGGGTGTTGGTCTCTCAAATAAGACACTTGTAGCTGCTTCCCGTTGGGGGGTGGAGGTATACTTGCTTTCATGAATGCTGAAGTTTTTTGTTGCTGGAGGAAACTCTGAATCTGCAGGGATTGTGTGTAGCTTGATCCTTTTCGTCTGCTTCCAGTTTTTGGTGCCTTTGTCCTGCTTCCAGATTAGGAGTTGTCGGGGTGATATCGGAGTGTGGTCTGCTACATTAGGGGGTTATGATTGAATCATGGTCTTCTTATCCTTGTTCTCCCTATATATACTATCCTTGTAACTGGGTATCTCTCCTATTTCCCTCTTAACTCATCTAACTTATATTATTCTATTCAGATGACTCAATCTATAGTTCTCCGACTTCAAACTGAAACTCTCTCATCTGTCGAAATATACACTCTTTCTTTCTTGTTTTGATTATATTTCTCATCATGTCGTTTCCTTTGCCAATTTCTAATATTCGATTCCTTTCTCTCCTTAGTTTCCCATAACTACTTTTTAAAGTGCTCAAAACATATTGTATCTTTAAGGTTGAGCTAATATTCAATGTTAACCGCTCGCCGCGCTCTCTCGGACATATCAATAATTTATGCGTCTCGGGCGACGATCTGAAATAGTTCGAGAAGTGCTAGCCACGTTTGGCTGGGATGCAGAAATGACACATACTTGTTTCGGATGCGCGCCCATATTACTGCAGATTGAGTGTGTGCTGGAGGATATGGAGACAATTAACACCCAAAGCTCCTAGAAGATAACGGCATGGGCAACATCTTCTCAATATTTTTCTCATGCTATGCGTGAGATGATTTTGACATTCACATAGGTAAAGTATATTGAAAGATGGCAATACGGTGTGTTCTGAACTTAAAAATATGATCTTATTGAGATATATGCTTGCTGCTTATTTTCTGAAAAATGATATGAATTATCATCCGGATTGATAAGTTGTTCGTTGCATGATAAAAAAAAGTATATCTATTTCAATAAAATTGATTGTTTGTTTTTTTATTTATTTTTCTTTACAATTTTATCGAGATTTATAAATTTCATTTTCTTCCAGGAACATTTTTATTTAGGTTCACTGTGAAAATACTAGAGCCTCTGTCTACTTAAAGTAAGCCTACTACTATTAAAATAGACTTGTTATTATGTTTATAAAAACCTCAATAGTTTTCATTTTTTTAAATTCTTTATTTCCTCAAATCGTCGAACCCACTGGTATTAAAAATATGTAGGTCGCTGATTAACATTATAAAAGTAAATGGACTTCACTGAATTATGGTTTAGTGATTATAAGGAAAATTCAATTTTGAGTAGTTAACCTCCAAGTTAATTCCTGTAAGCATCGAGAGGATAACAAAATGATGTGCATCAACTGTATTAGTTATCTCGTGGCTAGAGAATTCTAATTTGTGTGAATTAAATATACCAAACTCTCAAGCTCTTCCCTCCGGTATAGTCGCGCTCGGCACCCAAAAACATCACCCTCTACTTATCTACTCAGGTGCTCAAGGAAGATCTTAGATTGGATATTCTGCGTGAAGGCAGCACAATGGAGGCGGGCATTGGAGCCAAGGAATGACCGCGCTCACTCAGTAGATAGACACTCACTTGCTACTCACCGGCATTTGCTGTGCTCGGTCTGCGCCTCATTGAGATTCCTACTCCACATGCCTTCTATGGTTGTCTTCTACCTCTCGGTACCAACAACACTTGCGATCGGAATCTTTTGCACTTAACAATAATGTTTAGGCAAGGATATATACAAATAAGAAATAATAATATATTTTTCATATATGATGAAATTAATCATATATCGGCTTCTTCGTTGAACCTCTTAGGATTTCTAATATCTAACTCTAAGGTCTAGAGGCGGCAGGATTCTGTGGAGCGACCACGAGCTGCAACACCATAAGAACGGTAGGGAGGTACGGGATGCCAAAGTCGAGGGGAGAAGCTGTGACGGCAACGAGAAGACACGCAACGCGTATGAGCGCAAGGAGCGGCAAATCGGAACACCATAGCCGCCAGCGGCGTCACATGTGGCCGGGGCGGGCGAACGAAGAGGAAGGAGCTGGCGGAAGGAGGAGCGGGCAGCAGAACAAGCACAGATAGAAAGGGCGGGGAGAAGAAAGCGAGCGGGGGAGGGGAGGGCGGGGGACCAAAGGGTGGATCCGGAGGAGGGTGGAACAAGGGCGAGGACCAAGGAGTGCAAGAGGAAAAAGGTGGAGAGGAAAGGGCAAAGACAAAGAGAACGAACGACCGCCAAAAAAGCAGAGGGAGAAACGGAACCAGGCAAGCCCGGAAAGGCACGCACAGGCATGCGGAAGAGTGAGGAGGAAAGGAAGAAAGAAGAGGGGAAGGAAGGGAGGGGGAAGGAGCAGAAGCGGCCAAGCAGCAGAGGAGCGAGGCGCACGGGCGAGGGAAGAGAGGGAAGCGAGCGCGGCCAAAGAGGATGGAGAGAAGGAGGCCAGAGAAAGGAGAGAGGAGAAGAAGAGGAGGAGGGTAAAACAAGGGCGGGGCAGAGCAGGGAAGCGGAAGGAGACAGGACGAAAAGAGGAGAGAGGGGCAAGAAAAGAAAGCAAACAAGGCGGAGCAGAGGCGCAGCAAAGGGAAGGACGGAGCAGCGCAAGAAAGGAGCAGGGCGAAAGCGGAAGGAGAGCAGGCGCAGACGAGGCAAAAGAAGGGAAGGGGAGACCAAGAGAAATACAATATGAATCGTATGTGTTTTAATCTTGTGTGAAAATAGTGGTGGCAAAAATGAAGCAAAATTCCTTGAGCAATGTGGCCAGGCATTTTGTTAATTACTGTAGCAGGCTCAATAAATTTTTTGAAGTGCCTAAGTTGATCTTTCTGCTTTTGCTTATGGTGTTATCATGAAGCAAATCTATTTTAATTAGAATCTGGACAGATTAATGTCTCGGAGGCCAATCTCGTTATTCTAAGTACAATTAGTGCTCTGTTGTGTGGATCTAGATGATTTAGCATATGATAGCGAATAGACAATTTCTTCTTTATTATCAAGTAAGCGAACATTCTCAAAGAAACGCTGAAATCTTGAAAACTCATGTTAAGGTTTAGACATAACATCTGCTCGCTGTGGCTTCTATAAATCATCGGCTTACAAGTTAGCATATTATATTATTCTGCGATTTTCTTATATATAAGTTAACTCCTTAGTGCTGTCTATGAAAAAGACAGGTGCTTTCTTTGCGTATTTCACGTATCTTTAGAAGCATATTATAGAAACGACACGTCTCTGCAAATTTAATGTTGTTTTGGGCCGATTTATGGTTTATGAACTTCTATAATCAGCTTGTCTAGGTATATTCGCACACAATCGTCAACCCTTATGCATGTATTCATGAGTTATTTTGGATAACTTGCGTATTTAGAAAAACGTAGATGGAAACATAACTTTTTTTGAATAAGCAGACAATACCTTAAGGCTAAAATAGCTGTTAAAGGTCAAAATTAAAGCACGCGATTTTTCCAACATGCTTAATTGCTGTTTTCAAAAAATCAGTTTTCAAACTCGTAACTTTTTGTAAAACATCATAATATCGCTACTCAACGGACCGCCTATAATCCAATTATTTACGTGCACCCCTACATAAAATTGCGAATTATGCAAAGGTAACGATGATTATACTTCAAGATTCAACACTATTGGGATCTTAAACCACACTCGGAGTAAGTTACCTTGTAATTTAGTGAGATAGCCATACACGACAGATCCACCTTTATGCATTTTTCTCAAATGTTAAATGCGTGTAAAATCACGAAATTATTAATATTATACTTGATCCATATATAGGCTCTCTTTTTATCCAGACACTATTTAAGAATTTATTGATGATAATTCAACAAGAACAAAAAAAGATTAATATAGCAACGGCTCAAAATCAAGGTCTGGTGGATACTTCTTTGAAAAATGGTAACTGATAAGTTTCCAACCTATGATTTACCCCATGGAGATTTTAATTAGCTAATCCAAGGACCAATTTTGCATATTTTCTCAAAATATAATTATTATATAGCTCTCTTTTTAGAAATTATTAAGGAATTTAATTGAAGCTGCGAGGGGTGGTCTAGAAACAAACAGTTAGAACAAAAAAAGATTAATATAAGCATAGCGTCCATCAATATCGGAGAATTGCGAACTTAAAGTTGGTAACTTATAGGTCAACTCAATAATAGTTAAGTTTTTGGAAACAAAATAGTATTCCCGAACCATTCCATCTTATACTATAGAGCTACGTTCAACGGTATTCATGCAGTTTACTTGCAGTGAATCCGCAGTTAAAGGAGTTTACTTTTAGGTTTACTTACTAGAACTCGACCTTCGTAATTCTTAACACAATAGAGAGAATAGATTATTTTCTCGTGAAACAATTTATTATGTCTGGCTCTCCGCTACTACATTTAGGAAACATTGCCCTACACCATAATTCCTGCTGCTACAAGAAGTAACTGTAACTGAGCACTACCAACTGACTTGACTAATTTCTGACGCACAGGGCAATAATGACAGCTATTATTTCATAGAATTTCACAGGTTGCGCCCACTAATTCACAGATGGTATCGAACATAAAGAGCATTGTTAATTCAGCTCGTACCCAAAGACTTCCGTCCGTTCAACAAACTTAAATTTCAAAGACATTTGCTCAAATTTATTGTACACACGATCAGCAGAATCCATAACAATTTGCTTAGCGTATTTCAGCAGCTCTCTTTTCGGTAATTTCTAACCCCAATATGAGGGTGAATTTTGCAAAGTATTTTGCACTCCATTTACCTCTCTGACCCCTAACTATGATACCATGTATAAAACAATTAATCACAAAACGTAATATAAGATGTACCTCCGAGACTTGCCTTTACTAGAGCTAATTATGACTAACCAAACCCTGCTCCCTCCTGGTGTGTTCACTATTTTTTCGGGAGCTGAGAGGCCGCTGCTACAAGTATCCTGTGATTGACGATCAACTACAGCGACCCAAAATATAATCCACTGTTGCAGAGGTATGAGTGTAAGCGCACTGGTATGCACAAGAATAAAAGAAGTAGATATATTAAATCCTTCGATCCTGTCCATAAAGCAATATGAAACGATGCAATATGATGAGCAGCCGCTGTATGTAAGTGAATCCTTAGTGCTTGTCTCCATATGAACAAAATGTGTTCACTTCATTTTGTAGCCATTTCTCCTCAAAAGCCTTTTGTAATTTCTATTCTGTGCAAATTCTTTATACTTGAACCTTGTGTACTTCTCTGCCAATCCTGTGACATATCATTATTCTACTCTCTCAGTTAGGAGGAGTCGTCGCCATGAACTTGATCATTGTGTCTTGTATGGGTTGATTCTTGTCAACTCATGCCAGTGGTGCTTCTCACATGCGAAATTCTCAATTTGCTCAAGCATATCTGGCAATCTAATCTCTTAGCTCCTTGACCCATAGTACACGCTCTTCATGGAGTGCCTTAGAGTAATGGATGGATATGCAAAATTTACCGGCAATTGATGTGTGATGCGCGGTTTCTTCTGCTTACTCTATCTCCCTTCATAAGCAGGGAATCAATATACTAGATTATGTGGTATGTCAATCTATCCTAGAATCGCTTGTCATAGTATCAAGTCTCGCTCCATTCTTTGAGCTGGGAATGAGATGGTATTTTCTCAGAATCACGGACTCTCATTTTTACCAACTCCACACCCCAAGGGACGCAGAGTGTTGCTTGACATCCAAGGCCCTATTCTTCGGTCTTTCTCAATTTACCCACGCCCCAGTCCACGCATTTGAAGCCTTGTAAGCAGCAGCTCCATACAGCCAGCTTCTCTGCACTTGAGCCTCTGCTTGCCTTCACAGCAAAGAGCTCCCATGTCATGTCAGGAGCAGTACTTGAAAACAATTACATGCAAAAACACTGCACAATAAAGGGAATAATGGGGTTATAATAAGCTCATAATCGCACTCCAACGTTGTCCCAATTTAACAAAGTTAAATGTGTGGTATATACAGTCAGAGAAATGATACGATGAAAATGCAGAGAACGCAGTTTTTCTCAATATGATGTGATTCCTCCCAGGTGTAGTTTGTATTAAGAATTACTAGTTTACAGTTTAAAGGTCATATCACTTGTGCAGCTTACGGATTTCTTCTTCTTTTCCACCACGCTGTTCTTACGTTTTGTCATTCTGATGCAAGGGCGGGTATTAACCCCATGCTTGATTTCAGGCTCATCTATTGTCTTTGAGGGGCTGCAGGTCTCCGGTTGAGGTAGTGAGGTGACTAGATGACTCACTTCTCACAACCAGCTTTGAGCATTAGGAAACCATAGATTGAAACTTATGATGTCGAAGCTTGAACATAGTGCTGCAAAACGAAGGCATAGGCACCGATTGTGTGCGACAAGTTGACGCATAAGGATCTTGCACAAGACAATAACTGTGAGTGAATCTGACCGGGGAAAGGTTTGATTGCTGTTAACCAAAGATAGAATTTCTCTACCCAGCTTTACTCAATGAAGTGAATTAGGATACAGCTACAAGCAGTATCCTGATTAACACATTGCCATTACCAAAAACCAGCGAGGCCTTCTTCTCCTCCAGAGCTCGTATAAGTTGTAGAGATAGACTCCAACTCACTGTACTTTAGAGAAGGTTTAGAGAGGGCTAGATGGCAAGAAGAACACACTGTTTGTAATATTAATATGAAATGGTAGATAGGCAATTCACACCTCAGCCTCTAACGATATATCGGCATAGTTCGGAGATTTTCTGATTTATCCATGAATAACCTAGATGCTCATCTTCAAGGTGGCTAGATGGCTTTAAACTGCTTCAACTGATGGAGAGAACACCTTCAACAATATTTGCATTGTCATAAGCGCATTGGGACCCATTTTGAATATTGCTTATTAGTACATCTTTATCTGCAAATAACCAAAGTTTTTTTGGGTGAAAATTGATTAAGGAAAAGAGAACGATAGTGAGTATCTTACTCAATGGGTCCTATAAAACCCATAGCATAAGCAGGTAATCACTAAATTTATTTATCTAGATAAGGAATAAAGACAACACGACATGGTCTTTCAGTATACTTTAGCCTATGCTTCGATTCAGTTGGAATCATGGACCATAAACACTAGTGGTCACTCTACATTACAGTTCACTTTTGTAGTGCGTTTAAACAAATCTCTTTCTTAGCATCGTCTGTTGAACACAATACCATGGGTGTAGACTTCACGAACTTGTTGTCCATTGTTACAAAATAAAAGTGCAACTTCTGTGGAATATATCTTCCTATAAGAGTGGACAGTATGTATACCTCCACGCCTCTCATGGTGTGTAGATCTCAAAGTCTTAGTAACGAAGAGTTAAGTGAATTAGCCAGTCCTAGTAACAGGAGATCTAGATGAAGGCCAAAATCTTCATCATATAGCTTCTCAAGATGGGTATTAGTTGCTATGCTCTCGACCCGGCCACTACCACCAAGAACATGTCATCAGATAATATCCTTGATTAATTTGACTGTTGCTATCTACAACAATATAGAAATTCGTATAATCAAACTGATTGGTCATCAATAAAGTTAATTGTGATTGGAAAATTGTAAAACAAACGTACGTCATCTCTTTTATCATTGATAAATTGGCAAAATATACACTTGCCTTATGTGTGCTACTCCAGCTATCAGATAGCTTTTGAGGGCAAGAGAAGGAGCACAAATTTGAATGCTGATTGCGGCCCCAATAGAGCATTGTGCATTAGCGATATATTCAGCCAATCGCTTGCAAATAAGTAGTTTCGCTCTTATCTATCACTCAATAAGCTCAATCGGGAACTAATCTATGCAATAAAAGGTCCACAAGTCCATTGATCGATGGCTACAAACTACTGTTGGGTCGAGGTTCTATACGCTCGGCGATTCCCGTATCTTTTTAGATGCTCCCAGTAGACAATATTGGCAATGTCTCAATTGTCTAACAGTAGGGATCATGTACAACATTAACTTACGGCCATACAATCCAAGCAGCTATCAGAATTACTTTGACCACATCTTCACTCTCTCTCCACGCCTTGACAGGGCGCAAGGGACCCGCCGACATCCACGAGCACAATTTCTCTCGGCTTCTCACTATAACCCAGACCAAGCCAAGATTGAGCTTTGTAGGGCTTTGCGCTTTCTAACGGCACAAGATAACCATGATATGTACTGCCATAGTGGAAGACTCAGTCATGATATCTACATTCGTACGAAGACCTCCCTACGATTATCAGAGTCAGTTGAGCACAACGTAATAAGGGGAATTACAGTATAATTCGTCCTGAAATATTAAACCTTCGTAACTCTTCTTCCTCACCAAGACGCTAATATCAAAATTTCAATGATTGGTGGATATTTTCTAGCAACCATTACAGCCATTTATTAAGTATTGGAAATGTCGAGTAGAAATAGCAGCTATGTGATTTAAACTACATATCTGAAGATGCCCCATACTATGCTCAAATAGAATTATGAGAATTACAAAGTTTATTTCAGATATCATAAACTGCAGATTGAATTTTATATATCAGGTTGTTCCAAGTAACGCTATTAGCCCTCTTTCTTCTTTCGCTGATTCATTAAGTGTCCACCACCTTTGAACTTCTTATAAAGGATTTCGTGACTTCCTCGCTTCAAGCTGTGTGCTTTACTAGATTCCATTCGCCTTGAAGATTCAGGATCATCTATTGTCTTTGAGGGCTGCAAGCTCCTTCGCATCCAGCTGTGACAAGTCGAGTATTCACTGTGAGATGATGGAGAGTGTGTGACCTCATTTACGGTATCCCTCAACACATGAACCCCATGTTAGGACATATTATAATATAGCATATTCCGTAGCACGCATAAAAAACCAAAAAGAATGAAGTTTGATGTGAGCAACATAAATCACCTGACAAAAACAACAAAATAACCCCAATTGTGGTTAGTCTCCCACAAACAAATTAGCAAAATACTAATCTAATTCTAAACTGTCGGTATTGGTTGACAATCTGACTCTAGAGGCAGGAACCTTATTGAAGTTTGCTTTGGCAAGAATAAACCATATTATGCAGATATAGCTCATGTACTAACAAACTAGACCTCTCGCACAGTAACAACGTAGTCACATCTCAAATGAGAGTGGTATGGCAGGATAACTATGATCTTCAGTTCCATCCAAGAATATCTTTGGAGTGACCAACGATACATAAAGCAAGTTCTTTACACTGGAATGACATAAAGCAAGCATGATTTCCCTCTCTCTGCAGACCCAACCCATGAGGGCACGTTAAGAAACACTTACTTCTACCTCCAAGGACTCTGTTGAACGGTAGAGAAACTCCCAACATGTATACATATGGAAAAGGAAGTATGAAGAAAGATGATGCACAAAAGACAATGTTTTAAAAAATGACGCTGTAGGACACAACACACCTAGCTACGAATGGCTGTATGATTGGTACCAGATGTTTACTAGATTGAATTTATATAGGCACGAAATTGCAAAATCACGATAGATGACTGGCTTGTCCAATCTATCGCTTAGAAAGATTTACCGTTGTTCAACAAAGTTTAATTCTTTAAATAACTGACCTCCGGTGGCCTTCCCCTACCCCAGCTTTTCCCCACCAAGCCCACTTAACCCAAATCCATGCCCTGATCCTATCATCTCTAACCAGCCCAGTCCATCCAACCCAAACCCAAGCCCAATCCCACCTCCTCAGCCACCTCTGCCGGCAGCAACAACGGCGGTACCGCCAATTAATCAGCCAAGTCCGGTTATGGCGACACCTGGCCCTGTGCATGGTTAGCTGCATTTTTTATTTTGTATAAGGGTTGTAGAAATTTCTTATGGCATTGTTTTGTTTTTTTCTTATGGGATTGTTTTGCATTAGATAATTTCGTTTAATTTTTATTCTTTTTAGGGTTAAATAATTGGTAATTGTTAGTTGAGTTGTACAGGACAATGTGGGTTGATTGATCGGTAATAAATATTAAGCTTACAAAATATTTAATAAAAAAAATTCTTATAAAATAAGGTGGAGCAACATCATAAATTTAATTATATTGTGTCACGTCACTCTGTAAAATATTTTTTTATAAAATATTTTGTAAGCGTATTGGCTGTTTGGGAACCCCATTTTTTTTTCATCTAACTCAATTCTTTTAAAAAGCCAACTTTTTTTTACAAGTCAATTTTATTCAACTTAACTCAAATTTATTCAACCCAACTCAAAAAATAATAATAATATAAAAAATTATATTCATATTCTAAAATAAAATTAAAATTAAAAAAAATTATGGAGGGGGTGGTTCGAAACCACTCCAACGAAGATGAAGAAGAGTGGCAAGAGTCGCCGGAGCATTTGTGGGTCTTCTGGAGGGTGTGGCGTAGAAGCCCAAATCCCATAAAAAGCCCAAGAACTACCAACACCGCCGTCACAATGAAGATGAAGATCTTTGTAGCTTTTCCCACAAAACACATTTCTTCTTTTTTCCGTTGGGGGCTTGTTTCAAAGAATTGAGCTAGGAAACTCTGAATCTGAGATGGGTATTGAGGTAATTGGGTTCCTTTTCGTCAGCTTCCATTTGGTTGTCGATCTAGTGCATTTAGGGGTTAGTTGGTCTGTCATTGCCATATATTCTGAAAGGTTCTCTCCTTTCCCTCTACACTACCTGTATATATATACATGATTAATTCCTAGCTAAACTGAAAACCATCAAATCATTTCTCTGTGATTAAATTTCTTCGTTTTGTATTCAATCGTTCCTTTCCATTTTATTACTTTTAGCCAAAATGAGAATGCTAAAAACCGTTATGAGGTTGGCATATTTCAGTCATTGCTCATCAATCCAGCCAAGATATAGAAGCCAATATGTCGTGCGATAATATGTATGAGTAGTGAGAGGCACAAAAACGGTGCGCGGTTGCGCAAAGAAGATTCTTATCACAATATTTTCCCAACCTTTAGATCGACATGGGGGCGAGTGATCTTCTATATTTGTCTTCTGGGTTCGGTGATTAATTCCGGATTTTGGGGATATTACATAGCACGCAACACACCACTTCCTCAGGAAGACTCACCAAATGTCGAGACTGGATCTTTGCCTTGTAATGATTGCCCATTTTCATCTTCGCCTACCTCTGGTCCTATTATCCCCGTTTGTTCTCGATAACATCCAAAAAGTCATAATTTTCTCCATTTTGAGCACACACTTTAACTCCTAGTTGATTCACTTTTGTCTAAATACAATTATCAATTTTCTCTAATTACCGTCACTAAAGTCAACCACCATATTTTTGCCCAAGCCCAATTTGACAAAAAATTTCTTTAACTTCTCCCAGTACCTCCATATCAGTTATCCTTTCTCTCTCTGGTTAAAATCCAGTCATTTACTATTTCAAATTCAGAGCTGTTACGCCAATTTTATTCCATGGTCCCTACCAAATCGGTGCCCGGAGGTGTCTCGTATGGTCGAAACAACCTTGTCCGCTGTGATGCTTTAAGGTAAAGCTTGCTGAACCATATTATTAGTTCTCATTTAGGTTTATGTTGAATATCATAATTTGCTGTATATGGGCATTGTTTTTTTTTTATATACTACTATAGGAGGGGTAATATAGTCAAATATTGATATGATTCGTCTATTTTGTTTTATTCTTATATGAGTTTATAAATTTTGTGATAAAATTAATTCGGACAAGTTATTTTTGCGTCTTTAGCTATAGCCGATACCATGAGTTGATGCGAGATCGACTATGTGATGGTTGGCTATGAAGGTGAGTACTATGAGGCGATAGAAATATTTCCCAAGTGGTCATAGTCACCCTACAAATGGTGGCACATAAATTCTTACATAAAAACATCTCATTCTTATCACAGACCATAGGAGGATAGGTACAGCATTAACTACTGTGAGTGGAACCAAATGGACTATATGAGCCAATGGAATTGTTATAAGAGGTCCTCAGATGTACTTCGTTTTGTACACAGCTCCGGTCTTGTTCTTCTGTAGGAAACACTACCTATGTTCTCTTATACTCCATGACATACAGAAATTATCTGATTTGTTATCTCTAGTAACTTGCACTTGGTTTCGTGAGTGAAACTCTCGCTCTCGCACCATTTTTTATTTTATCCATCTAAAATCATTCTTTTCATATAAAGCAAACTTAATTTTATCTTATTATTATCTTCACATTTATCAATCTTATGATTTCTAAAATTATTTCATAACCCAACTCAAAATATAATATAAATATTTTTAAAAATTTATTATTATTATAATATATAATTATAAAAAATTAAAAAAAAAATTTATAGGGGAGGGGAGGGTGGGTTCGAATAACTCTCTAAAATTTTTTTTTTGGATATATAAATCTATTATTTTTAATTTTTATTTTTCAACTTTTTATATATAATTCCTAAAGAGTAGTGTTCTAGTTTAAGAAACATCTTTTTTATCTTAATTTTCTATCTAAATTTATCAAGTTATAGATTGCTATTTTCTTTTCTTCTTGAGAAATTTATTCCTTACTCTTCCGGAATTACAATCAAAGTCAGTCTTCCGCAAATGAGAAATCTCATCAAACTTAACCCAAATCATGCTAATCTGCTCACAGACTGCTACGTTTATCCTGTCAGCATACATATAATAATTAAATAGGCCTCTTCATGGGGGTGGGTCCTGGCTTTCTTATATGGGTTTGGTTAGCATATTGTGGTGGATTTGTTTTTTTTTGATTAAGAAATGTTTGTTTATGCATTCAAAGGCAATAACCATCATGCAGAATATAGGAACTTTCTCGTGAAATACCCTCTCACTTTAATAAACTGACTAAGCGTGTTTTCTGCGTGATTTCTCGCTGACCAACGGATTGTTTATTCCAATTTCTGGTATCCTTGTGCGCGCACTCGTCTGAGGAAATATTGTCGCTTATTAGATTTGGGCTTAATGCTAGCAGTCTTCAATTATCGTTTCAATATGAAAATTTATGCAGTAATATTTTCGAAACATCATGTAGAGACTCGTAACGTATGCCTTCCACAATATTATAGATGTCAGTACTGATACATGAACCCTCGCGCTCTCGAGTCAAGCTCTTAATATAGTGGATGGATTCAACATGGCTGGTTTCGGCTTTAATAAACTATTTGCTAATGCCTGGTTATATATTTAAAGGATATCGGAATATTTTTTTATTTACCTACTTATTTAAGTTTTAATTGGTTATGTATTTTTATCTCTATATCTAAGCTATTAAACTTTTCAATTCAATTGCGCGGTGCTTTATTTAAAGACTCTATCGCTTGATACGCACTTTTCAGCTTTATTAAAATTTCATTACACTCTATATTCATATCATTATATTCTACATAATTTCTCCATAATTATTTAGTTATGAAGGGATAATAATTTTTACTTATTAGCATATCTCATATGTATCATGGTCTTTATCATAGATATGGTGAAGAATAGTTCATTTTATTGATTGTGAGTTGGTGTTTATATTCTCTTTTACAATTTATATGTCATACATTTTGCCATTTTGGTAATTTTTCTTATTCAGCTGATTATTCGGTAGCTCCTAAAATGGAGTTCTTGAATTATAGTACATCTTTGCTTGTCGAGTTTTTGAAAGACATGGGTATAGAAGAGGGTGCGAAGAAATCGAAAGCACATTCTCTTGGTAGCAATAGTTGACTACAGCATATTTGTTATTATTTTTGTGATTTTATCTCATTGTATGCAGACATCTAAATAATTTTTTAGACGATTTATTGATTGGATGCTGTGATTATTGTATGTGGAATTTGTGTTTTTGTTTATCAAGATATTTTAGTCTAAAAAATATAATTTATCTAAATTTTTTAGATTGAGATAACAATAAATATGTAGAAATGCCTACAGTGGTTGGGGCTTTCGCATTTCTATCTGTTATTATTTATTATAGGAAAGAAAAATTAAAACACATCACGCTGCGACTGCACAAATCTATTGCTAGTCACGTCCGGGGCCCTATCCATTAAGTACAAGTATATCACTAGTCGGGGCCTGTTGTTTTGGTGATTGAGTCAGATTTCAAAAAGATAAGTGCGAGACTTTTGATATTTGGACGAACTTTAACTTGGATTACCGCCTTGCTAATCTTAGGAATAAACGCCAGTTATAGCGTTATTGACCACTATTCTGCTCATAGTTTGGTCTTTACAATCGCATGAAGGATTTATTGCCTATGTATTAAAAAATTCTGTGTTTTTCACAGGATATAATATGTAGTTACGCCGCACTTAGGCATGCTCGATGGTTGAAATTCGCAGTCTTTTTTTCCTTGCGTTTTCTCAAAATATCGCAATATTTTTAATAATCTTAGAGCAATTCTTCAAACAATCTATGTCTTGTTTGCGGTATGGTTAATAATCGCAACAAGTTTCTATATTTTTATCTAGAGCTTATAATTACGCAATTGAACCAAATCTGCTATTGGCTGCTATAGGTGAGGACTGCGTGATTTTACTGTATTATGCGATTAGGACAAACTTAGATTTTGATGATTCACTTTTTTGAGACAAGTGCGTATATAATGTAATAATATATAAAGGAATTAATATTTGCATGGTCCGATTATTTTTCATACATTAGTCCCAATTGCAGAAGTGTGTTGTGTCAAAATTAGACTTTAAGTTGGCTATTTCATAGGATAAAATTATCCGTTATTTCTTCAATTAGTGTGATACTTATTTGAAAATGGAATCGATGACACTAACGGGCCTTAGGATTTGGTTTTTAGATGAAATACGGTCACCACTTGCTCTTATGCCAATATGCTTCCTGGCTGGAATAAAAATTGGGGATGAACGTCAGTGATTGGGATAAATGATTGCTTGTAAAACGAAGGTGAAGGCTAATTTGCAATTTACAATTTGAATTGGTAGCTGTCCAACAAGGTCATGTAAGTTTTTGTCCTTCTCGGATTGAGATCATTGCAATTCCTCTGCCCAAAGTGCAAGTACAGTAAAATTGCAGAAAAGTAGAGAAGAGGACGTCCTCCCTGCCCACAATACGGAGTCCTTTAGCGCAAGCAGAGGGCCTGGGCAGTGGGCCTTCTATTCGGCCCAGCACGCATAAATGCCCCTTCATCATCCTCTGTCAACTTTAGAAGGACAAAAACAAAAAGACGTCAGGACCTTAATTCGTTGGAGTAACTGATGATTAATTAAGTATTCAACACTATTGGGATTTTCCACTGGGTTGATTTTTTCTATTAGGGGCTAATCCAAGGACCAATTTTCTATTCTTCTCAAATATAATATATATATGGGCTCGGATGATCCGTAGCACATTTATAAAATCGTCACTAAATGATCATCTAATCTCCATCTATAAAGCAATACTAAAAACTTTATCATTCTTTACTAACACGAAGATGAGAAGGTGGCAAAGGTCGCGGAGCATTTTGTGCGCGTCTTCTGGGGTGTGGCGTAGAAGCCCAAGATCCCTAGAAAGGCCCAAGAACTACCAAACCGCGTCCAATGAAGGATGAAGATCTTTGTAGCTTTTCCCAACAAAACCACTTTTCTTCTTTTTTCCGTTGGGGGCGTTGTTTCAAAGACTTGAGCTAGGAAATCTGAATCTGGATGGTATTGGGTATTGGGTTCCTTTTCGTCAGCTTACATTATGGGTTTTTGTCGATCTGTGCATTTAGGGGATTAGTTGGTCTCTTGTCATTGCCATATATTCTGAAAGGTTCTCTCCTTTCCTTACGACTACCTGGTATATAGTATGCATGATTAAATTCTAGCTACAACGGAAAACCTTCATCATTTTCTCTGTGATCTAAATTTCTTCGTTTTGTATTCAATGTTCCTTTTCTTTTCTTACTTTATGCCAAAATGGAATTCTAACAACCGTTATTGAGGTTGGGCTATATTTCAGTACATTGCTACAATCCAGAAAAGATATAGAAGCCAATATGTCGTGCGATAATATGTATGAGTAGTGAGAGGCACAAAAACGGTGCGCGGTTGCGCAAAGAAGATTCTTATCACAATATTTTCCCAACCTTTAGATCGACATGGGGGCGAGTGATCTTCTATATTTGTCTTCTGGGTTCGGTGATTAATTCCGGATTTTGGGGATATTACATAGCACGCAACACACCACTTCCTCAGGAAGACTCACCAAATGTCGAGACTGGATCTTTGCCTTGTAATGATTGCCCATTTTCATCTTCGCCTACCTCTGGTCCTATTATCCCCGTTTGTTCTCGATAACATCCAAAAAGTCATAATTTTCTCCATTTTGAGCACACACTTTAACTCCTAGTTGATTCACTTTTGTCTAAATACAATTATCAATTTTCTCTAATTACCGTCACTAAAGTCAACCACCATATTTTTGCCCAAGCCCAATTTGACAAAAAATTTCTTTAACTTCTCCCAGTACCTCCATATCAGTTATCCTTTCTCTCTCTGGTTAAAATCCAGTCATTTACTATTTCAAATTCAGAGCTGTTACGCCAATTTTATTCCATGGTCCCTACCAAATCGGTGCCCGGAGGTGTCTCGTATGGTCGAAACAACCTTGTCCGCTGTGATGCTTTAAGGTAAAGCTTGCTGAACCATATTATTAGTTCTCATTTAGGTTTATGTTGAATATCATAATTTGCTGTATATGGGCATTGTTTTTTTTTTATATACTACTATAGGAGGGGTAATATAGTCAAATATTGATATGATTCGTCTATTTTGTTTTATTCTTATATGAGTTTATAAATTTTGTGATAAAATTAATTCGGACAAGTTATTTTTGCGTCTTTAGCTATAGCCGATACCATGAGTTGATGCGAGATCGACTATGTGATGGTTGGCTATGAAGGTGAGTACTATGAGGCGATAGAAATATTTCCCAAGTGGTCATAGTCACCCTACAAATGGTGGCACATAAATTCTTACATAAAAACATCTCATTCTTATCACAGACCATAGGAGGATAGGTACAGCATTAACTACTGTGAGTGGAACCAAATGGACTATATGAGCCAATGGAATTGTTATAAGAGGTCCTCAGATGTACTTCGTTTTGTACACAGCTCCGGTCTTGTTCTTCTGTAGGAAACACTACCTATGTTCTCTTATACTCCATGACATACAGAAATTATCTGATTTGTTATCTCTAGTAACTTGCACTTGGTTTCGTGAGTGAAACTCTCGCTCTCGCACCATTTTTTATTTTATCCATCTAAAATCATTCTTTTCATATAAAGCAAACTTAATTTTATCTTATTATTATCTTCACATTTATCAATCTTATGATTTCTAAAATTATTTCATAACCCAACTCAAAATATAATATAAATATTTTTAAAAATTTATTATTATTATAATATATAATTATAAAAAATTAAAAAAAAAATTTATAGGGGAGGGGAGGGTGGGTTCGAATAACTCTCTAAAATTTTTTTTTTGGATATATAAATCTATTATTTTTAATTTTTATTTTTCAACTTTTTATATATAATTCCTAAAGAGTAGTGTTCTAGTTTAAGAAACATCTTTTTTATCTTAATTTTCTATCTAAATTTATCAAGTTATAGATTGCTATTTTCTTTTCTTCTTGAGAAATTTATTCCTTACTCTTCCGGAATTACAATCAAAGTCAGTCTTCCGCAAATGAGAAATCTCATCAAACTTAACCCAAATCATGCTAATCTGCTCACAGACTGCTACGTTTATCCTGTCAGCATACATATAATAATTAAATAGGCCTCTTCATGGGGGTGGGTCCTGGCTTTCTTATATGGGTTTGGTTAGCATATTGTGGTGGATTTGTTTTTTTTTGATTAAGAAATGTTTGTTTATGCATTCAAAGGCAATAACCATCATGCAGAATATAGGAACTTTCTCGTGAAATACCCTCTCACTTTAATAAACTGACTAAGCGTGTTTTCTGCGTGATTTCTCGCTGACCAACGGATTGTTTATTCCAATTTCTGGTATCCTTGTGCGCGCACTCGTCTGAGGAAATATTGTCGCTTATTAGATTTGGGCTTAATGCTAGCAGTCTTCAATTATCGTTTCAATATGAAAATTTATGCAGTAATATTTTCGAAACATCATGTAGAGACTCGTAACGTATGCCTTCCACAATATTATAGATGTCAGTACTGATACATGAACCCTCGCGCTCTCGAGTCAAGCTCTTAATATAGTGGATGGATTCAACATGGCTGGTTTCGGCTTTAATAAACTATTTGCTAATGCCTGGTTATATATTTAAAGGATATCGGAATATTTTTTTATTTACCTACTTATTTAAGTTTTAATTGGTTATGTATTTTTATCTCTATATCTAAGCTATTAAACTTTTCAATTCAATTGCGCGGTGCTTTATTTAAAGACTCTATCGCTTGATACGCACTTTTCAGCTTTATTAAAATTTCATTACACTCTATATTCATATCATTATATTCTACATAATTTCTCCATAATTATTTAGTTATGAAGGGATAATAATTTTTACTTATTAGCATATCTCATATGTATCATGGTCTTTATCATAGATATGGTGAAGAATAGTTCATTTTATTGATTGTGAGTTGGTGTTTATATTCTCTTTTACAATTTATATGTCATACATTTTGCCATTTTGGTAATTTTTCTTATTCAGCTGATTATTCGGTAGCTCCTAAAATGGAGTTCTTGAATTATAGTACATCTTTGCTTGTCGAGTTTTTGAAAGACATGGGTATAGAAGAGGGTGCGAAGAAATCGAAAGCACATTCTCTTGGTAGCAATAGTTGACTACAGCATATTTGTTATTATTTTTGTGATTTTATCTCATTGTATGCAGACATCTAAATAATTTTTTAGACGATTTATTGATTGGATGCTGTGATTATTGTATGTGGAATTTGTGTTTTTGTTTATCAAGATATTTTAGTCTAAAAAATATAATTTATCTAAATTTTTTAGATTGAGATAACAATAAATATGTAGAAATGCCTACAGTGGTTGGGGCTTTCGCATTTCTATCTGTTATTATTTATTATAGGAAAGAAAAATTAAAACACATCACGCTGCGACTGCACAAATCTATTGCTAGTCACGTCCGGGGCCCTATCCATTAAGTACAAGTATATCACTAGTCGGGGCCTGTTGTTTTGGTGATTGAGTCAGATTTCAAAAAGATAAGTGCGAGACTTTTGATATTTGGACGAACTTTAACTTGGATTACCGCCTTGCTAATCTTAGGAATAAACGCCAGTTATAGCGTTATTGACCACTATTCTGCTCATAGTTTGGTCTTTACAATCGCATGAAGGATTTATTGCCTATGTATTAAAAAATTCTGTGTTTTTCACAGGATATAATATGTAGTTACGCCGCACTTAGGCATGCTCGATGGTTGAAATTCGCAGTCTTTTTTTCCTTGCGTTTTCTCAAAATATCGCAATATTTTTAATAATCTTAGAGCAATTCTTCAAACAATCTATGTCTTGTTTGCGGTATGGTTAATAATCGCAACAAGTTTCTATATTTTTATCTAGAGCTTATAATTACGCAATTGAACCAAATCTGCTATTGGCTGCTATAGGTGAGGACTGCGTGATTTTACTGTATTATGCGATTAGGACAAACTTAGATTTTGATGATTCACTTTTTTGAGACAAGTGCGTATATAATGTAATAATATATAAAGGAATTAATATTTGCATGGTCCGATTATTTTTCATACATTAGTCCCAATTGCAGAAGTGTGTTGTGTCAAAATTAGACTTTAAGTTGGCTATTTCATAGGATAAAATTATCCGTTATTTCTTCAATTAGTGTGATACTTATTTGAAAATGGAATCGATGACACTAACGGGCCTTAGGATTTGGTTTTTAGATGAAATACGGTCACCACTTGCTCTTATGCCAATATGCTTCCTGGCTGGAATAAAAATTGGGGATGAACGTCAGTGATTGGGATAAATGATTGCTTGTAAAACGAAGGTGAAGGCTAATTTGCAATTTACAATTTGAATTGGTAGCTGTCCAACAAGGTCATGTAAGTTTTTGTCCTTCTCGGATTGAGATCATTGCAATTCCTCTGCCCAAAGTGCAAGTACAGTAAAATTGCAGAAAAGTAGAGAAGAGGACGTCCTCCCTGCCCACAATACGGAGTCCTTTAGCGCAAGCAGAGGGCCTGGGCAGTGGGCCTTCTATTCGGCCCAGCACGCATAAATGCCCCTTCATCATCCTCTGTCAACTTTAGAAGGACAAAAACAAAAAGACGTCAGGACCTTAATTCGTTGGAGTAACTGATGATTAATTAAGTATTCAACACTATTGGGATTTTCCACTGGGTTGATTTTTTCTATTAGGGGCTAATCCAAGGACCAATTTTCTATTCTTCTCAAATATAATATATATATGGGCTCGGATGATCCGTAGCACATTTATAAAATCGTCACTAAATGATCATCTAATCTCCATCTATAAAGCAATACTAAAAACTTTATCATTCTTTACTAACAAAAAAAAAAAACTGAAAAAGAAAAATTACTTATTCATCTTGAAACGTGTATTTGTACTAAGCAGATCCTTGGATCTCAAGAAGATTTATGGATAGCTATTTGCTTAAATGTGTCTATCATCTATCTGTTTAAAGGAAACCCGGATCTATGTCACAATTAATCGTTAATTAACATGTGATATAACTAATGACATTTTAAATAAAATTATAATTATTTTTATTGATCAATCAAGAAAATATAGCAAATTACTCTAACAAAAGAATATCATAAATACATATCGAAATTTCTTTCATCCAAATTTGATTTATAACGTATTTAACAGTAACCTTAACTAAGCTATATGTCACAAAGTTTGCGACTCTGCTAATATAAGAGACCTACCAACTAGATAGCGAATTTATAACCATACGAGTGTCCTTCACAAGTGGTCCAAACCTACTCCAGTTTTAATTTGGACAATTCGCTGTATTTACCACTTGGAGAGCATCTCCTTTTAGAATAATATGTTAAAGACCTAAATCTTTGCTAAAGTCAATGGCCTAAAATCGTTGCAATTGATTTTAAATTACCATTATAGTCATGCTCCTGACTGCAATCACATGCCCTTCATAATCCTACACCACTATGCCTATGCACATTCGCCCATTAACAGAATTTTACTACATCATCTCAATTTACTTTATAGGAGCCTGCTGGTGGGGCTTGCCATAATTAATGACTTTGGTTTGCTGCCCTTATGAAATTATAGTTTTATTCCTCAAATAAAAAATAAAAAGTAAATGGTCTCCCCTCATTGAATATCATGAATATTTTTGAGATAAGCTATTCATTCAAAATAGTCCCTGTTATCTAATCGTTTGAAGAAAACTATTAAATGTAGACTTGGATCCATGTGACAACCATTCGCCAATTAACATGTGATATAACCGATGACTTAGGCTGACTGTCCTTATAAAATTATAGTTTTATCCCTCAAAAAATAAAAAAGTACAACTAAAAAATAAAAAAAAGCATTACTACCCTAGTGAGGGTGAGGGATAGAGGGAAGGTCATCCCTCACTAGATGAAGGGTAGACCTTAAGAGGGGGCCACCAACCATCCTTCATCTGGTGAGGGGCGGAGGCGAATGGCGATAGTGAGGGGTAGGACATCTTCTTTCTTCTTTTCTTTTTTTTCTTTTTTTTCTTTTTTGTG
This sequence comes from Betula pendula, assembly GCA_900184695.1. NCBI lineage: Eukaryota > Viridiplantae > Streptophyta > Magnoliopsida > Fagales > Betulaceae > Betula > Betula pendula. The sequence goes on along the minus strand of FXXK01003715.1, from coordinate 730 downwards.
TATTTTGTAGAGTAAACTATAATTTTATAAGGGTAGCAAGTTTGAGTCATAGCAATGCCACAGGTCAATTGGCTATTGGTTATGACATAAATTCTTGTGTATTTAACGGTTTTCACTAAACGACTGGATTGCAAGAGTTATTTTTGACATATTTCTTACTCCTAAGGTGTTCATTATACTTTTGGTGCCCCATGAATTAGTTTGATGCAACTACAAATCTAAGGTTCTTGGAGGTGGTTCGATTACTCCAAATTTGATTTCAAGTTTTTGTTTTAATTTCAAGTGTTTACTTTTTTTTTAGTGTAAGTTTAGGTAATTTTTTTTTTTTTTATAATTTTTACATCCCATGTGGCCTTAAAAAACATAAGTACCACTTATGATACACGGTCACGTTATAGAATATGTCTAATTGGCCTATATATGTGGTGCATCAGATCTGTGTCGCGTTTTTAGGTAAGCTTAGATGGTTTATGTTAAAAAATTGGATAGAACTTAGACGAAAATACCAAGTGAGTCTTTCAATTAAGAACAAATACTATTTATGATATTTTTTGAAATTGAGAGGGCCATTTAATTATGATTCAAACCACATTTATTAAAGGACATTTAACCCTTAATAATATATCCTTACATGTATACTAGTCCATGTCAGAATCAGGCGTGGTCCCCATACCAATAAATCAATTATACATGGCTCATATATGATACATTATGTGATAATTGTATGTTC
>FXXK01003711.1:0-13431 GCA_900184695.1 Betula pendula | reverse complement strand
AATTTTAGTAATTGTAATTTTACACCCAAAGGTGAATTGAAGTAGACTCTACTATTTATTTAAATTATTATTTTAGTTTGATAACTCCACCATTATGTAGTGGCTTCATTTGATTTGCATGTCAGTTCCTTTTCACTACATCGCATGCTTAATCTTTTTCGATTCTTGAATAGAACAAATTTCTCCTAGATTTGGTCTGAACAACTTCAATTTTACCTTGGTGTTGCTGAATCTTGATTTGGCATGCACTTCAAACTAAGAAACGCCTAGCTATTTCTGATTCAAGCATGCATAAGAAATGATGTATACAAGAGTCTTTACAAATGAGCATATAATGTGATGTGAATGAGCATAGCAAATAATTTTAAGTCAACGCTTCTTGAATGTGACAGTACTAAAATTGTGAAAGAACGTTCCGATCAACTCACAAGTCTCTTCCTGGGACATTGATGGTTAACATACCACCATGATGCCGCACTAAAAACAGATCAAGGTGCTTAAACTAGTCCAGTTCTAAGATCTCATAAGGAAATCCTTCGATTTCAGTCCCCGCCCACAAATCAAGAACCTCCAATGGATCTAGCGATTTTAGATTTGGCAACTACTTTAACCCCAAAACACCTTTTAACCTTAGAGTGCAATTTAGGATTGCGATTTATTAGACAAAAAGTGCGATTTTTAAATCAGAACACAAAAAATTGATCGTTGATATTGCTTTTAAAAAAAATTGCGATTAAAAAAGCTATAAATATGCTTTTTCAAATCGCAGGTAACGGAGTTCTTTTTTTGAAAACACACAATTCAAAAGGCCTAAACTGCGATTTTGTCAATCAACTTAATTATATTTCTAAAAAATACGTTTTCAAATCAATATTTTTAAAATCGCATTTTTTTTAAATCACAAACTCAAATGAGAGCTTAAGCTTGTGGAAACTTACTAAGATTTCCGAGGGATGGTCGAGAAGAAATCTTTGTCCCCAAAAGATCGAGAACCTCAACTTTGTATGGTTTCCAAAATTTGGCTTATGATTCTGAGAGTGAACAACCTTGAATGGAGAGCTGGGTAAGGTAGTGAGATTTGGACAGGGACGGTAACGTAAGACCCCTCCCTTATAGGATGAGAAGCTGAAGGTGGTTCATATTCTTCAAGAATTCAGCTTGTAGTTCCTTCCGGAAGGCCTTAATTGATCGGCCTAATGTTGTTAAAGGCCAATTCTAACCACAGTCGCGGCTGTTACCATCTCCAGTCCACCTTTGCCCGGTATCTCCGTCGATGTCATTGGCCCATTCTCTGACCACCATTGCAAAAAAAAATATATATTTAATAATAAATAAAATAATCAAACTCAAGATTTACAAATTTTCACCTTGAGTACGAGGGTGGATGTTAAAATATATAATTAGATTTTAATTGTATTCAAATGTAATTAACATTATCTCCATGTACAAGTTTGTATTATTCTCACTTACGTAGCCAATTCTTCTATAAATAAGTGAGCCTTTTTTATATTATAAATATCATCAAGAAATAAAAGCATAATGCACTCTTAAAAATTTAACAATGTTGATGTGAGTAATACATCAAACCATGTAATTCTTTGTCCTATTTCTTTTTTTTTATATATTATTTTATATTCCGGTATTCAGTTTTATTTTCCACTAAATCATGTGTTCTTGACTGTATTGAATTCACATAAAAAATTTCATCCACATTAATGGCACTGGAAATTTTCTTCTATTTTATTTCAAGTGATGGGGGAAGATTACCAAAGACTTCATTCCAAAGGTACGTATGAATGACGCAAAGACTTTATTCCAGAAGGTACTGGAAACATCAATTTTCTATCGCACGTACTTTGAAAAAATAAAAATGGAATATTGACACTTACCAAACTGTCTCCACTAGATTTTTCGTTGGTTTCCATAAATGCCGGCTCGTTGGTTTCGTTGGTTTTTTCTTCACCCGTTGCTGATGTTTTCTATTTGGACATTTTATTATATAAATTTTGTTATGTAGTGATAGTTGTGGATAAAGATGAATGAATTTAGATGGAAAATAGCTTATTCTTTTTACTTAATTAGTCGCGGTCTCCTTGGAGCTGGGATTTATTGGATGAATTTTTTTTATTTTTTCTTCTTTAGTTAGAATCTTCAAAAAAGCATGGTCAACGTAGGTAGGTGGCAGCAAGGGTGGCGCATATCGCCCATTTTGGCTGGCATAAAACTACTTTTCCAATCAAAATTTTAAGTAGACAATCTATCTTCTTTTTTGAGGTAATTGATTGATTAGCCATGACTATGGAAACACATATATTTAATATTGTTTAGCTTTGTTAGAATAATTTTCATGTTTAGTTGGATTTAGTTTTTCTTTTTCTCTTAAGGCCTGTCATTAATTACTTATCTTATTTGATTTTACTTTGCCTTGTTGGACCACAACTTAACTTCTCTCTAAATACATTGTAAGACAATTCAATACAATTTTCCAACATAAGAAAAATGTAGCCAATATTCCTGCCTTATATTTATATATAAACCTGGTCATTTCTCAGGAGTATGAGACATTTAAACAAATAAAAGCCTTCTGTCTACAAAGAGGATCAAGGTTTTTTTTATTATTATTCTCCCTCTTTTTCCCAATGGCAATAGTTGTAAGATCACTTCATTTACTGATACTTCTCTATTTTTCCTATATTCCATTGGCCCTTGCTCAAGATGAAAACGGCTTCATCTACAATGGCTTCCATGATCAAGCCAATCTACGTCTTGATGGAATCGCAAAAATCCACCCCAATGGTCTATTACAGCTAACCAACCTTTCACGCCAAGAAGTTGGCCGTGCTTTCTACCACTTCCCAATAAAATTCAACACAACTTCATCTCTTTCATTTTCTACCAACTTTGTGTTTGCCATGGTTCCTGAAGTGAAAACCTTGGTGGGTGAGGGAATTGCCTTCGCCATCAGTCCCTCGACAAACTTCACCCATGCTCAAGCAGATCGGTATCTAGGGCTCTTCAATGATTCAAATAATGACCTTTTCTACAAACCACATCTTGGCCATCGAAGCTTGATCCTGTTCCAGGGCCTACTTTTGAAAATATTATAAATCATGTGGAAATCGATGTCAACGGAATAAACTCTATTGAATCAGCTCCTGCAATGTATTTTTCCGATAAAGAAGGGAAGAATATAAGCTTGGAGCTCATGAGTGAGAATCCAATGCATCTTTGGATAGACTATGATGAAGCAGAGAAGTTACTGAATGTAACACTTGCCCCAACCACAATCCCAAAACCAAACAGGCCTCTCTTGTCAACATCCATCGATCTATCTCAAATTTTCTTGGAATCCATGTATGTTGGTTTCTCTTCATCCACAGGTACACTTGCAAGCGACCACTACATTCTTGGATGAAGCTTTAATAAAAGTGGACCAGCACAAAGCCTTAATGTTTCGAGCCTTCCTTCACTTCCCCGACAGGGGAAAGAGAAAGAGAACTTTAATGCTGAGAGGTGGTTGTTGAATTGGCTGTCTCATGCTAAGGGTAGACTAGTGTTAGGGATAGTACGTGCCATAAATTTTAATTATTTTGTAAGACATTTTAATTTAAATTGAATAAAGTTGTTTATTCATATATTTATGAGCATTGGGCATAGAACTTATTTACATGTTTATCCTTTTAGATTATTATTTATAATAAACGTGTAAATGGTCCATAAATTGCATTAAATATGGTTTATAGTATGAGTAATGAGATTATCACACAGAATATCTTAAATCGTAAACCTTGTAGTTTACAATTTAATGTTCGCAGTCAGTAATAAAACTGGGCATTCCGTTTGATAAGACTATAACACATTAATCATGATAATCTATCTTGATCATGTGAAGTGGTGTCTTTTGATTAATGTGTTGGTGCGGATACAATGTACTGAATGGACCATCGGAGTTGTCATTCCTTTTTAACACTATCAAAATGAATGACATTGATTCTAAATCCTTAGAGAATTGCAAAATTAAATGTAAAGTAGAGAGCAGTCCAATGATTGGACTGCTAAATCATTTACAGCAGCAAGAATGTGTGCACTGACAATTACTGTGATTAGGTCGTCGATGAGGATCACCTTCTCTGCATTCTTCAATAAAGGAGCATGCTCTGCAACAACCCTGGACAAAATAAAGAATCACTCCCACTTTTATTGAGGAATGAGGTGAGAATGGACTCTTAGAAGGATAAGTGGATTCTGGACACCATAAGATGGGGTGACGCATGAGCCTCACGCGCAGGGGTGACAATGACATTGGCACAGGAACTTGGTGCAACTCCTGGGCTATTGCCGACGAAGGGGGGAACTCCTCTTGGTCTACGATTATATGCCCAACGGAAGCCTTGACAAGTTCTTGTACAGCAATGAAACACCAAACCTTAACTGGCTTCAACGATTTCGAATCATCAGAGGCGTAGCATCTGGCCTTCTTTATCTCCATGAAGAGTGGGAGCAGGTTGTTCTACACCGAGATGTAAAAGCAAGCAATGTTCTATTGGATACTGAATTAAACGGAAGGTTAGGAGATTTTGGGCTTGCGAGATTATACGACCACGGTGCTAATCCTCAAACCACCCATGTGGTTGGGACTGTGGGTTATTTGGCTCCGGAGCTTACTAGAACTGGAAGGGCAACCACTTGCACTGATGTGTTTGCTTTTGGGGCTTTCATGCTCAAAGTGGCTTATGGAAGGAGGCCGATAGAGCTACAGGCCCAGGGACTTCCTGAACAAGTGATTTTGGTTGATTGGATCTCAGAGTGCTGGAGAAGAGGAGCTATCCTTGATGCTAGTGATCTTAGATTGGAAGGTAATTTTGTGGTGGAGGAAATGGTATTGGTTTTGAAACTAGGCCTGCTTTGCTCAAATGCAATACCAGCGGCTAGGCCTAGCATGAAGCAAGTGATGCAGTTTTTGGATGGTGATGCTGATATGCAGGAATTACCACATGATGGTGCTTCTTTTGGTGCATTTGCAAGTAATGAATCAACTGATTTCATGTCATTTCCTTTTTCCAAGGCTTATGCTCCTTCCATGTCTAGCGTTAGCACTGATTCAATCATGAGAGTTGGTCGTTGAATTGGTTGTCATGTGCTATGAGTAGACTAAATCAAGCAGGGCCTCATAGAATGCTTATAGAGAGCATCTGGAGGTTGGCGAGAACAGAAAGAAGAAACTTGTTACCGGTCTAATTGAGAGTAACTTTAGGATTAGAATAACTTAGAGATAATAAGTTATTTTTACTGATAATATTAGAATTAGGATTTGGATTTAAATATTAAAGATAACTAGCATATTGCGCAGGTCTTTTTTCATTGTACTTTAGTTTAGAAAATCTATTATATCATAATTAAATGTTTTATATATTACTATGACCGTCATATATCATAGTTTCTCCTGAGTTATGTTGTGATATGATGGCTTGAATTTTGAGTTCTAAAAAAAAGAACTAATATTAATTTATCTTGAGGCATCCAAGACACAACAATTAAAACAATGTAATTCCAAAAGAAGCAATTGTGCTGTCAAGCAAAAAAATTATATAAATTTCTTGACACAAACAACTCCGGTATATGATATAAGAAAATAATTTAATCATAACTCATGCCTTTGTAAATTGAATATATCGTCTAAATTTTTATCAATATTCATTCATGAAATTACTCAAAATAGAACACAAAAATAAAGATCCAACTAATAATACTATTAGATAGATTTCAGTCAGTATTATAGGAACAACGAAATCTACTGTTTGTTTCACATACTCAAGACAAAAAAAAAAAAAAAAAAAAAGAAGAATGAAGAAACCAAAATAGTGGATGTTTCAAAAAAAAATAGGATTAAAGGGAGAGGGAATAATTAGGTTCCTTCGACTATTCAACGAAATAGAATGTATCCTTCCTTCCAGTCTCTAGATGTCGCCTTTATAATTCCACAATAAAAATAGAAGTGGGCCCCGCCACCCCCCCCCTAAACCTCAACCCAATGAAAAATGCTTTCCCCATAGGTTCTTCATACTTTGAAAATTGCATCATCTTAGCCAGCAAAAAGGAATGATTTTATAAAGAATCAAAAAAAATGAAAAAAAAGGAGTAAAATAATTATCTAAGGTTTACAGTGATCCTCTGATTAAATGTAATTTGTGACTGATAGAGCCGGCGTCATTGGAGAATCATGTTGAGTTTAGCAAGATTACTAAAAATTTTTAGTGGAATGAACCCAATATGAAAATCTGAGACAGCAATGCACTAGCACATTGATATTAGTTTGGAGATTTCTCTACCTACAGCATACCTTTCATATATTGGTATGCAATTATAACTTATTAAATCATAACATATAGGACATTAATCTGAGACAAAACTTCCCAGGCACATAATCAATTATGTGAAGACCCTCAATTGGTAAATAATACCAGTATTATAGTTACTTTTATTATTCAAACATTTGTTGGTTTTCAGTTTTATGCGCTTTTTTATTCTTGTGAATAAACCTCACCAAATTTTTTATGACCTAACACTGACTGAAATAGATATCCACCTTTATCAACGTACATCTTTCAACTATATGCAACATAAACAACTAATTAAAGCATTTTCAAAAACATCAAGAAATTGTATATGACGAAATTAATTATAGTGCGCTATAATAGAGAATGAATGAGAAATTTCTGTAATTTTATGTAAGAATAAACTGATATGTATTCTTTCATCCTATAAAATTGAGAGTAAAAGCAAATTCAAAATGGAAACAAGTTTAGATTTTTATGATGGAAATTTGTTTTCAAATTATTTAATGAGGAATAATAAATACTCTAGCCAATTGTAATCTCAATTCTGAAAATGATAAGATTTACTGGTAGAAACGAAACTAGACAAGAATACAACCACAATAAGGTATACATTAAAATTTTATATTGACCTATTGTCCAAGTAAAATAATACAAAGATAGTTAAATCACTTCCATCATAGAAAACGTAATTTCAAGGTATGTAATGGATTAGTATTCTCATGATTTAGTGGATAGCTATAACTTTCATGCGAAGGTTTTGATTACCAATAAATCAAAAGACTAAACCATATCTTGCCAAATTCTGAAAGAGAATATTCATAGAACAAATTTTTTTTTTTTCAAAACATAATAAACCAATTGTCACATAATGTTCCTGAAATGTTTAGACATCATCAAAAGAAACATTATCTCATTAAAAAACAAACCAATTGAATGCCTTTTATAGACATATTCCTAACCAAAGTTCAATTCCAATTGCAATTCATAATGAACTTTAACCATGTATTAGAAAAAACCCTGAAAAAAGGGAATTGTGATATAAGTAAAAGCAGCTAACTGAAATAAAATCTTAAGATAACATGACCCTATTTGAGCCCTGAATGCAATCCTAAAATAGTAAACTAACAATATGAAGATATCACAAATAATATACAATTCACGTCTAGATCAGTCCAATTCCCATAAAAATTTATACTCTAAACCTCAACAATCCCGCCACATCAACATAATTAAGTATAAATTTTTGAAAAAAAAATACGTATATGTTCTATTGGAAATAAGCTTTTTAATAATGAATTAGATGTTTGTAATTGGAATAATACGTTATAATTTTTTAATATTCATTAATGTTATAAAATAGAAAAAAAAAATAAAAGATAAAATATAATAATTTGATAGATTTCAGTAAGGCATATTTATAGGAAACAGAATCGTACTGTTTGTTTCATAATAAAGAAAAACCATAAAAAAAAAAAAAAATTACAGGCACAAGAAATCTGACAGAAACGACATGGAAATAGGAATTTATTTTTAGAAATTTTATTTTAGTAATGAGTTATTACAATAAAATATGCTAAAAAAGATTTTTTAAATATTAAATTGAATATATATGACAACATGAATAGAAGAAGAATTAAAGTAAATTTAATATTAAGTGAATACTCCCCCACATTAAAACATTTCTAAAGTGGATACAACGTTATTGATAAACTATAATCCATAAATACCTATCCAGAATAAAAACTCCTGGTAAAACCTTCCATCAGTAATTAATTTTCCTCAAATTGGTAACTTAATAAAACAATATATATAAATCCATGCGCTCAAATTTATATTCCCCAACAACATACACCACAACACACAAAGATTTTTTTATTTTAAAATGTGGTTTTAATTTTTGTGAAACAATTTTTGGATTAATATGGAGAGATAAATAAAAAAAATTAAATTTTTGATTAAAATAAAAATTTAAAAAAATAGATTAGATATTATATTAAGGGACGTTAATATATTAAATTGGGAATTTAGAATTATATTTTTAATAAAATGAAGGATATGTAATTGAATTATCCACTGATTATGGGTTATTATTTTTCTATAAATTTGAGATTATAAATATTGAAAATAACACAAGCTTTGAGATATAAGATAAAAATAAAAAATTTAAGAGAATATTTGGCAAGTAAAAGAAGTTTAAAATTAATAAGATATTTAATTTAGGAATTTAGTGGACAGCATAAATTAATCAGTTTTAAACACCACCTCGCGCACAATCCATCACTTATAGAATTCAGACCTCCCATCAATATTCCCCACTTCTAATACAAGATTATCTGTCTAGTTAAGTACCATCCCCCTATTTTAAAACACACAGAAACCGGACAACACCCCTTCTATACAATTAACTAAAACCAACCCCAAAAAACCTCTAGTGCTGCTTTTTATAGTAAATTTATTTCATACAAAAAAATAAAATTAATGAAATTAATAGAATTGGAATTGAATGTTTTGAGGAACGACGCAAAGTTTTCGCCCGGTCTCACCCGTCCGCCCTTCCAATTGCGTGTCAGCCTCACGAATGTGGTAATAGGAAAAGTCTATTACCCATATAGCAACCTCTTCCTTCTCACCCGACTCCCACTTCTGCGGATCCGAGTTGTGTACGTATCACCAATCATTTCCAGTCTCCCCAATACATACCCTTGTCTGCTGACACACACCCTGTTACATCACCTCACTCGACCCATGATGGAATCCCCTGTTTTCCCCCATCACTACTTCAACTCTGTCGCTCTACACCTCACCACACCCCGCCATAGAGCACATTAGGATTATAATATAATGACACCAACAGCCACTCTTTGAGCTCCTCCCCTGCCTGTTCCCAGTTCATGTTGAGGTGACACCCGACACATATAGCTCTCTTGTACACACATTGCTTCTTCTGCCTCCTTCACCACTCTGACCACATACACATACACCTCTAGAACTATTTGAATGTAAAAATGCCTCCCTCCCCGTGCCCCTTGCCTTTCCCTTTTTCTCGCACTGGCCCACTTCTTGTACCCACCTCCCCACCACAATACCATCCACCATACTACACAATGATATATCCACACAGGCCAACACACACTCTATCACTCCACCATACTCGTCGCTCTTGCGCAGTGAAGATATTAGACCTTGTCTAACTATTTAGTGGACCACCACGGTGCACTCCTTACCCACTAGAAAATATACCATCCGCCGAAACTGCAACTAGTATCGCTCGTGATCATTTAGTCATATAAAGCGCACCAGCTACGGTCACACCAGCCACAGTGTTAGTCATCCACACTGTATTTGATGCGTCTGCTGTGTGATCTAGTGGGGTATCGATTTTTTAGACTAGACACAGAGATTTTTGCCCTCCCCCTCAATTAATATAAATACCCACCTGACCCCCGCCTCTCACAATATACCCACCCCATGTCTCACATATTGTTCCCCATACCAATATACCCACTAACAACAAACTTCCACCCCCTTTACACCGTTCAATTGAAAATAAAGAAAGAGCGGATGTTTTTTCCATCTCGCGACCACCAGACGTCCTCGCGGCACCTTCCCCTATTCTCCACCCTTAACGCCTTAAGCCGTCTTGGCGTCTGCATGTCGCTTTAAGCGTACCTGGGCGGCCCCTCCCGCTTTTTTCCCCAATTTCTGTACCCGACAGTCGCCAGACACAGCTTATAGTTTATCACAATTTATGCCCTCCCTACACATTCTGTCTCTTAATAACATCTGACACAAAGCACAGCGGGAGAGATGGATGTGCACAGCGAGAGAGAGATGAGGGTAACCTGGGCTCAGCCCGAGCTCGCTTCCTTCCCCCGTTCCCCGTGGGCATTATGTTGCATTAAACCCACCAAGCTATATTTACCTCTTGCTCCGTTCTCACGTCTACCAGAGTCTAGCGCACTCTCCCACACTCTCTCCATGCCTGATCACCAGGTCCCTCCCTCCCCCCTCTCGGATACAACACACCACACTGCCACATTGTACCCATTTCTCCATCGAACTCCTATTTCCCCTAAATATAAAGGGTAATCAAAAAAAATAAAAAGATGGAAAAATATAATAAAATTAATATAAAATTCAAATAATATTAAGTTTATAGTAGAAATCTTTATAAAAGGAGTTTTGTTTTATTAAGTATGGTTAGGATATAAGAAATAATTAAATAAAAGATAACTAAATTGAGTGGTTGTTGAAGTTAAGTGGCTATATAATTTGAGTATTTTTGAGATTTGTTTAAGCTTGTGAGGATTATTAGAAATGTAGATATTTTAGGATATATTGATATTGTTTGTTTATTTTTTGTATTGTATTTTAGTTAAATTTGTTGTGTAGAGACAAACGGTTTGTTTGTTTGTTAAAATTACAGCGCAAATGTCAATATTGAATAAAATAAAATAAAAATAGAAAATTAAATGAATAAGAAAAGGAAACGGGAATGATAATAAAATATAAAGAATGATACATCATTTATGTAAAAATCAGTACATAATGTATTACTAGAGATGAATGATGAAAAAAAGAAATATTATATATTAAAAGTCATGATTGTTAAAAAATTTGGAAAATAAGAAAGTATCAATTAAAAAAAAAAGAAAGAAGAAGGAATGTTTGGTATAATGAAGTAAATGTTTTAAAGTAAAATAAGATATTTTATTGTGGAATAATTTTAGTAAAAGTTTAAAAAGATAGATATAGAGGGAAATATTTTTTTTGTTATTATTATTTGTTTTTTTTTTTTTAATTTTATTATTTGTTTTGAAAATTGTTTGTTTTTAATTTTATGTGTTATATTTTATTGTAAGAATATACAATAAATATTTTTTGTAATAATGTTAATATTTAATTAATTATATATGTTAATAATTGTTAATTTGAACGATTTGTTTGTTAATCAGATTTGAGATATATATTATGAATAGTTTTGTATAACAAAGAGAAAAAAAATAGAAAGACTTAAATAGATTTGAATTGTATATATTTTAATTAAAAAATATATAAGGTATTACAGAAATGAAATTAAAAATTTTGTTGAAAGATTTTTTATAATCAAAAAGAATTTGTTAATTGGAAAAGTGAAGTGTTGAAATGGATGATAATAGGATATGTGATTATAGTGGGTATATTAATTGAGGATTGACATTGATAAAAAAGTAATAGAATATAAATTATAAACTGATTATTAATTATTTTATAATAGGAGAAAGGGAATAAATAGTGATTAAATTTTAGTATATTGTATTTTAAAAAAAAGGTGCATTGAAGTAGTATATTACTATTTAATTAAAAATAGTTTTTTATGTTTGATAACTTAAATTAATGTATGAGAATTTATTTGATTGAATGTAAGTTATGTTTAATCATAAGAATGATTAATTTTTTAGTTTTAATAGAAAATTTTAAGACTTGGTATGAAAAAATTAAATTTTAATTGGTGTTATGATATTGATTTGGCAATGAAATTAAAAAGAAAATGAATAAATATTTATGATTCAAAAATGAATAAGAAAATGATGTATAAAGAGTTTTAAATGAGAATTTGTTGATGTGAATGAGAATAGAAAATAATTTTAAGTAAACGGTTTGATTGAAAGTATAAAATTGTGAAAGAAGTTTAGATAAATAAATATATTTAATTGGGAAATTGCTGTTAAAATAAACATGTGAGAAATAAAAAAGATAAGGCTGTTTAAATAGTAAGTTATAAGTATAATAAGGAATAATTCAGATTTAGTAAAAAAATAAAGATAAAATGGATAGAGTTTTCAGATTTGCGAAATAATTTAAAAAAAAATTTTACTTAGAGTGAATTTTAGGATTGACGATTTATTAGAAAAGTGAGATTTTATAAGAACAACAAAAATTGGATAGTTTGATATTGATTTTAAAAAAATTGAGATTAAAAAGATATAATAATGATTTAAAATAGAAGGTAAAGATTCTTTTTTGAAAAAAAATTAAAAGATAAACTAGATTTTGTAAATAAATTTAATTATAGTTTATAAAGAATATTAAGTTTTTAAATAATTTTTTAAATAGAATTTTTTTTTAATAAAAAATAAAATGAGAGTTAGATTGTGGAAAATATAAAGATTTTAAGAGGGATGGTGAGAAGAAATTTGTAAAAAAGTAGAGAAATAAAATTTGTATGGGTTTCAATTTTGGCTATGTTTGAGAGTGAAAAATTGATGGAGAGATGGGTAAGGTTAGTGAGATTGGAAGGGAGTAAGTAAGCAATACCATATAGGAATGAGAAGATGAAGGTGGGTTAATATTTTAGATTAGGATGTAGTTAATTAGGAAGGAATTATTGATGGATATGTTGTTAAGGAAAATTTCTAAAAAAGTAGAAGATGTTAAAATTAAGTAATTTGCCGGTATATAACGTAGATGTAATTGGAAATCCTATGAAAATTGAAAAAAAATATATATATTAATAATAAAATAAAATAATCAAACTCAAGATTTTACAAATTTTCACCTTGAGTACGAGGGTGGATGTTAAAATATATAATTAGATTTAATTGTATTCAAATGTAATTTAACATTATCTCCATGTACAATGTTTGTATTATTCTCACTTACGTACGCCAATTCTTCTATAAATATGAGCCTTTTTATATTATAAATATCATCAAGAAATAAAAGCATAATGCATCTCTTAAAACTTTAACATGTTGATGTGAGTAATACATCAAACCATGTAATTCTTTGTCTATTTCTTTTTTTTTTTATATTATTTCTTATATTCCGGTATTCAGTTTTATTTTCCACTAAATCATGTGTTCTTGACTGTATTGAATTCACATAAAAATTTCATCCACATTAATGGCACTGGAAATTTTCTTCTATTTTATTTCAAGTGATGGGGGAAGATTACCAAGACTTCATTCCAAAGGTACGTATGAATGACGCAAAGACTTTATTCCAGAAGGTACTGGAAACATCAATTTTCTATCGCACGTACTTTGAAAAAATAAAAATGGAATATTGACACTTACCAAACCTGTCTCCACTAGATCTTTCGTTGGTTTCC
>FXXK01003709.1:6390-16736 GCA_900184695.1 Betula pendula | reverse complement strand
TTTTTATTTCAGAGAAGTATCCTACAATATTGATGTGGTAGTCACAGTCAACATTTAAATCAGTCATTATTAATCAAACAAAAATCAAAGGATTAAGTCATACTTATGAAATAAAAAAAAGTGGTTTATAGATTTTCTCATTATGATCTCCCATTTGTTTAGGATTTCTCAAGCCCATATTGGGCCTAGATGACTCGGGTCTTGTCCTTGCATTGGAATGGAAGATGCTTTGGAGCTTAAAATATTTAACCTTGATTGAAACATCTGGCTTTGAAAGATTGCTTGGAACATTCTCTCTCCTGATCAAGCTTGATTGGCCATATTGCATCATTCTAATGATAATGAGGTATGGACAGTATGGTCTTGTACACTTTGTAATTCAAATTTAGAGACCCCACAACATTTGTTTTTTGGGTTGTGATGTGGTTAGGATCATTTGGAGACAATGAAATATTGCTGCTTTTGAAAAATAATCAGTTGATGCATAACTCTCACAGCCACATGCTTGATATTGCTATTGTATATAGAAAACGGTAACCAATTACAAGAGCCTTTCCTTTATAGGCACTGGTGACGGCACGGGGATCATTAATTTTTTCACTTATTCTACTTAAAAGAAGAGATGTCTTAGTACCTATTTGTTTCTGAATGTAAAAGCAACCAACCATAGATCTTGAGCACCATCTAAAACAAGGGACTGTTGGGGAAATGGAGAGAAAATTATAGAAAAGCACAATACTATCGACCTACCATTTTTTAATAGGGCGGAAAAATTTCAAAAAGTAAAGGAAGGATGTTGAATTATTTGTGCGCATACAAGAAGCCAGCTTTAAGCACAACTCGTAATTTCATTGGAGGGGAATAAGCCACTCTATGTATATGGTGCACAGACGGTGAAAGAGATATAAAAAGGAATTGAAAAAGTCCTTTAACTGACTAAGACAGTAGGGAGGGATCAAATGCATGAAGCCCCCTCTTGAAAAAGCCGTAAGAGGAAAATGGGAACAAGTGGTGAACTCTAATAATGGGCGTAAAAAATAATATAGGCGCGATTGTTGGTTTGATAGCACCAGAATTTGACAAAGTTGGAAACCTTTAACCCAGTAGGGAAACTCGGCAGCTTGCCATGCACTTGCGTTTAGTAAAAACCAAGTCGTCAACATCATCCTTAGAAGACCAGCGCTCAGGTGGAAATACGAGAAAGTACAAGATGAAACTGTGCAGATTTCAGCTGAATAATAAAAAATATAATCACACTAGTGGCAGGAACCACAATCGTCAGCAGAAATACGCGGCCAATGGACTAGCTAATTGCGCAATTAAACAATTCATAAATCAGTGGAGAAAGAAATTACCTACATGATTGATATATGTTGAGTTTTAATGAGAGAAAGATTATCCCCAAAAAAAAAAAAAACAACATTCTCCCTTTACTCCCATTCTTTATTTAGTTGTTGTTGCTTGCCATACAGCACCATAATTCTCCTTTTTCAAGAAGATAATCACCCAACCCTATAAAAAAACATAAATTCCTTGCATTAATAAATCATTTTACTCAAGAGAACAATTAAACAAACAAACCCAATTAATAATCAAAATGCAAGATTAATACAAAATAAATATGAAAATGCTAGTCATTTTAAATAAATGTGCACATTTAAGCAATTACAACATATAAAAAAGTTTTCAAAGTGTTAAATTCCAATGTTTGAGGTGTAAAACAAATAGAAATAATCGGGAGTCTCAACATCCAACTTTTTTTTTTTTTTGTTTGCATATATATTACAAATTACTCTGTGTATAATTTTATCATTTCCTTAATTAGTTAGTATATGTTATTCTTATTAACAGGCTTGAATCAATGAAAAATCACCAATAGTAATAAATATAAAGTCACTCTTAATTACATATGCTCAACCAAAGTGAAGTGCTAAAACAACAATTAATCATAAACAATAATAATCAATCAAAAATCAATGGATTAAAAGCTATACCATTGTTGAACACGAGGATACCATAGAAAGGTGACAGTAAGTAATTAGTATATCAAAGTCAATAACTAATAATTAAAAGAAAATAAAAATATAAGAAAGTACTCTAATATACAAAAATAAAATAAACTTAAAATAAAATGGTTACAAAGACTCAATATAGAGCACAAAAAGAGTACACCTAAATTTAGTTTTAAGGCTTGAAAAGCGATTGTCGAAAAAAAGTGCAAATGTAAAAAAACCAAAAATCGCAAAAACAGATGTTTGGAAACGTGTTTAAAAAAGCAATTTAAAACAAAAAAATCTACGTAAATCACCAGTACAGAGCAGTATTTTTAAAAAAATGCATAATTTAAAGACTAAACGCAATTTTAAAAGCTAAACACAAATTTTACCAAACCGTAAGCGTTGTTTAAAAAAATCACATTTTCAAACATCATTTAAACCATTAATAAAATCACAATCTCAAACAAATCATAAAACTCAAAATCAAAATCACATTTCTACATAGGCCGCGCTAAGAGAATGAAGACCTAATTATATTATTCTCTTTTTTTCTTTAATCAAAAGCACATTATGCGGACTTATGATGCTGCAAGTCCAAAAGGTGGCAACATGGCGCCTCGCTACCATGTTTTACCAGTCCAGATACTTTAAAATGTCAAATTTCTAAATTAATCAAAAACGTTTTCTCGCTCACGAACAATTTAGCTGCATAAAATCAGTCAAAATGCCAAAAAGCTAACAATCCCGGTACCTCACACATTTCAACATGTTTTAAAATTGTTTCGGAATTTTTGGTAAATTATAAACGACTTCCCATAAATTTTCGTTCCTTCGTCTCGAAAAAATGATCTTTTTTTTTTTTGTTTTTAAAGTTAAAAAATCCAATTAAAATTAAACATCTTCTCTTTTTTCATTTTTCATTATTAGAATTTTTTGTAAATCCTATCAAAATTCAAAAAATCATTTTTTTTTTTAATGAAAGAAAAAAGAATCCAAAATTTAAGCGGAAGATATGAAATTCCAATAAATCACCAATGCCTAAAATAAACACTTCAATTTTTTTTTTATAACAAATGAGGAAAAGTGACACCAATCTGTAGAATACGAAAAATCTTCAACAATTGAATAAATTAAAAAAATATATAAACAAACATCTAAATAAAAATTTTTAAATTAAATAAAAAAAATCATCAAAACATGTAAAATTTGTGAGATTTCTGATTTCTCCTTTTTTTTTTTAAAGAAAAAGCTCGTGCAAAAGGTGAATTCTGTAAACGTTGAGTTTAATGGATATAAAAATATAATGAATGTAATTTTTAATGAAAAAAGTAAAAAAAGTGGTTACTTATTAATTTTTTATGAATAACAAGTAAGAAATGTTGAGAACTAAAAAATTATTAATAATAAAACATAAAAGAAGGATTTTTTTGAAAGTTTAAAAAATCAAAATACAACCCTTGCCAAACAGGGCCTCGAATTCGCGTGATATTGAGAACAACATCACCCCTTCCCCACAACGGTGCAGACATCCATTGCATTGGCAGTCAGCCAGTGACAGACTAGTCACAGCCACCGAGCTTGCAGATATGTTTTGTAAACCTTACCTTATCCCCTCTTTTTTTCTTCTTAAAAACCATGTACACTTAAAATCTTATCAAATTTTAATATTTTTTTTATTTTAATCACTCACTTTATTAATATTCAAATAAAAAATCACTAAAAAACATTTTTTCTAATTAAATAAAATTCACAATATTTGTTCAACTAATAATAGTGCAATAATTTATTATAACTATTAAGACAAAAATAACACTAAACACCAAAAGTTTAAAATACTCCAAAAGAACACTGTCTTTTCATACGAGATAGACCTCAAAATAAATTTCTATCCTCAATTAATATTATTTTTTCCCTCCCAGTCCCCACACTAAAATTTAAATACACAGTACAGTGGACGCTCAATCAAACACCCGTTTTTCCGAATCTGATCCCGGTAATATTCGAAAATGACAGGGGGTTTTTAAAAATCAAGCCATAGATGAAGCTAAGGCCAGAATATCCATTTGTTAAAAATAATAATAAAATAAAAAAAAAATGAAAGAAAAAAAAAAGAGAAGGGTGGGTGCTGCGTAGCACCTGACTACCATCTTTCATTTTTTTTTGCCTTTTTTATATTACTTTTTGACAAGTGACAGGTAGGCTATTAATGTTCATCCTAATGGTTTAATGAAAAAACCACCCAACAAGTTTACCCGAAAAAATGCAGAATCAGATCCGTATTTTCCATAACCAAGCATATGAGTCACCTTTGTTCCACAATAGTAAGCAGCAAACAGATAAGACTAAAAATGGAAGACCAGGTCCTCATCCCATCACCTTCCAAACAAAGGCCCGTCTGCGCTCAGTCCTCCAATCCCGCTGATCTTCGCCAAGAAAATCTCCCAAAACCAGCAAGCTCCCTCCTTGGGCCCTCCCCCGTCCCCATACTCGGCCGATTCCTATGGCCCGCCAAGTCTCGTCAGAGCTCGAGCCAATCATCCGCAACCTCCAGCGCAGGCTACGGGCCCCATAACACCCTCCGCATCGGCTCGAGCCCGGTCATCTTCGTGGCCACAGAGGCGCTTGCCCACAAAGCCCTCATCCAAAACGGGCGCCGTGATTCGCACCGCCCCCCAGCCCTCCTCATCTAAGATCATCTCCAGCAAACCAGCACAACATCAACTCCCCGCGTTCTACGCCCCAACGTGGCGCATTCTCCGCCGCGAACTCACCTCCGAGAATCCTCAAACCCTCGCGCGTCAAGTCCTATTCTCGCGCGCCGCAAAGTGGGTCTATGAATTCTTCATCAACCGCTTGTAATCTCACCGACGACCCGAGTCCGCAAACGTTAACCTGTTGGTTCTGGTGGACCATTTCCAAATGCCCATGATTTGCTGCTGATCTCCATGTGTTTCGGGGACAAGCTCCAGCGGACCGCAGAAAAGGAAATCGACAAGACGCGCAGCGGGGCGCTTTTGAGCTTCTGGCCCGCTTTAACATACTCAATATTTGGCCCGAGGCTTGGGAAGATGACTAATTCCGTAAGCCGTTGGACGATTTTTTGCGAAGAATTCGGAGATCCCAGACGCGTAACTGATGCCTTTGATAGAAGCGAGAATGAGAGTGAGACGAAAACAAACAAGGAAAAGAGGACAACGTAGACACAGATGAAGGGTTGTCGTGTCGTACGTGACCACGCTTGTTGGATTTGGAGTGCCACGAGAGAAGAGGAAGCTTGACGAGGGAAGTGATGACTGTGCACGAAGTTCTCAACGCCGGCACCGACACTACGCCACGGCGTTGCATGGATCATGGGCGATTGGTAAATACCCACAGACCGAGAGAGGAGTTTGGCAGAAATTAAAGGGGTGTGTGGGATGGAGGAAAGAGGTGAAGGAGGAGATGCAGAAGTTGCCGTATTGAAAGCGTTGTTTTGGAGGGTTTCAAGGCGCACCCGACCTGGGCACATTTGTTTGCCACGCTGACAGAGGGATGGTGGATTGGACGGCCAACTGGTGCCCAAGAATGCAGTTTGAATTTCATGGGGCGAATGGGTGGGAACCCTCAGGTGTGGAGGATCGCTTGGCGTTCAAGATGAAAGGGTTTCCTGCAGTGTGTGGTGGGGTAGTGCAGGGGAAGTGTTTGAATAAACGGGGTAGCAGGGAGATAAAGATGATGCCTGTTTGGGGCCGAGAGAAATCCTGTCCCGGTTTGGCTTGGCCATGCTTCATTTGGAATATTTTGTGGCAAATGTGGTATTGGATATTTTGATTGAAAGCTGGATGGAGATGAGATGTTTGTCAGAGAAAGCAGGGTTCACCATGTGATTGAGTACCATTGGAAGGGCCCATCACTCTCCCGAGTTTTGGAAGTGCCTGGTTGTTTCCTAGGTAACTGATTCAAACCTTACCAGCTATATTAAGTTAAGGAAGCCTGTGTGTCTTGTGGCTCTGCGTCTCTGGTTTTCGTTTGCATATATGCCGGTTCCACTTGTGACCTTAATTGGACGACTCTTTTCCAATAGACGGACCTATGTTTCTGTAAAGTATGGGAATGTGTTTTGAAAGAGGACTACCTGCCATAATTAAGTTCATTGTGCTCCTATGAGGATATCTAGAAGTTCTTGTTTTGCAGTAAGCAATTTCTATTTTGCGAAATAAATACCTTTAGATTGGCAGGGAAATAGTTATGCTTGTGCTAAAGTCATCTATTAGTTTTTCCATTGTAATTAATTTAAATAGAATGTTTTTTCATAGGAATATAATCTTTTAACTTTATTATCTTTATCTTCTTTTGGCAAATCCTTATATTTAAAGATAAAAAGGATATTATAGTGACAAACGCGATTGAGAGAAACTCGGAGCAGTCTGAAACATGATGAGGACAATTGTGTAGTGATCTTTGTTAGCAGCGGTTAGAGGAGATATTGGATTCAATTGCTGTGTAGCTACCCTTTACCCCTGATCAATAGAAAAAAAAAAATAAAAAAAAAAATTGCTGTGTAAGCTGGGGCGAACAGAAATTTAATGTGGATAAAACTGTAAAAAAAAAAAATTTTGGTGAGGAAATAAATTTTTTGACGGCTCATAAAAAATAAATGAGATTTCACATGAGCAAAATCAAGGGACTAAGTAGTATAGGGATGAATGGGTCCTCTGGGCAAATACAGATTGTACCAGCAAATTTTTAAATAGGCAAGTTTGTCTGGCTTACGGGTTGGGTTTGTCAAGAACTATTAAACCCAGCCAGCCCAAATTTAGATTGGTTAGATTTCTTCTGCGCCAGGGCCAATAGGGCCTCAGATACTCACAAACACAACTTCCCAAAAAGTCGGCGAATGAAAGGGAATGCTTAAAACTTTATTTTAATTCATAAGTATCCTACAAATATTGATATCACGTCAAAACAAATTCCTTAAATAAGTCATTGTTAAATAAACAAAATTAAAAGATGTTAAGATACCAATCGATACTTAATGAAAATAAACAAAGGATTATAGCTATTTTCAATGATATCTCCATTTGTTTTGGGAGATTCTCAAGCCACATATTGGGGCCTAGATGACACAGGAGCTATGTCCTTGCATTGGAAATGGAAGAAGCTCCATGGCTTAAAAATTAACTAGATGGATTTATGCATACTTTGAAAAATTGCTTGGACATTCTCTCGATTCAGCTGATTCGGCCATATTCTCATTCTAATGATTAATGAGGTAGGGACAGATGCGGCTGCTACTTTGTAAATTCAAATTTAGAGACCCCAACACACATTTGTTTTTGGTTGTGATGTAGTTAGGATCATTTCGGAGACAGATGTAGGAGACAATATTGTCTCTTTTGAAAAATAATCAAGGATGGCAGAACTCTCACAGCCAAAATACTTGATATGCTGTTGTACATAGAAAACGGTAACCATTTCAGAAAGCCTTTCCATATAGCAACTGGTGACGGCTGGGGATCATTAATTTTTTTACTATTCTACTTAGTTCTTTAAATACGAGATTATTAATTGTTATATAGATAGTATATAAGAGTAATATTTACTTATATTAAATATGGAGTTTTTAATTTTAAGAAAATTTTTGGCGGGCGACTAATTGAGCCACCTTGATAGTTCAACGGACAAATTGAAATGGATAAATAATTGGGGACTAAAATCTATGTTAACTGATTGTTAAAGTTAAGAAAAAATGTTTTATTTTTTGTTTTTTTTTGTCTTTTTTTAAAAAAAAAATATATCTCACCCCTTCTGTGTTTTTGCGCGTTTTGTATTTAAGATCAGATTTTTAATTGATTTTTGGAAACCCAAGGTTTAAGATTTATATCCCTCAAACTTATACGTATTTGTAGAAGAAAAAACGGAACACGACCTCCAGGGCCTTACCCAATAAGGTGGGAGAAAGTGATGTAGGGAGCTACGTGATTGAGAGTGCAAATAAGGTTGGAGAAAGTGATAGTTTTGGAATCAAGTGTTTAAAAGTTTAGAGGATTTCCGGCAATAAGACGTTAAAATATGAAAAAGAATCCTCTCCATTTCAAAGGAAATGGAGAGGATCTGGTTCGTTAAAAAGTTCTAATAAAAATGAAAAAAAAAAACTCTTTCTTTATTTTAGCTATTATGGTCCAAATCAACTCCTACAGGCATCTCCAGCAGTTGCTAGGTAATATGTAGTTGAGCTAGTCAAAAACTCATCTTTTCATTTCTACCCCTACTCATTTTTTAATACAACTCCCAACAGATTAATCTATCTCACTTTTATTTTTTAAAATATTTTTATTATTTTTTAATTATTCTTTTTCATTTCTCGCCATCCAGTGATAAACGTGCGCCTTTTTTCTATTCAGTTGTTTTCTTTTGCCCTCTCCTCACATTGTCTCCAAACCACCCAGCAACCCACAAAGAAATCAAAGCACAAAAAAAGGGAGAGCACTTTAAGCAATTCACTTTTGTTCCTGCCCCAATTGCTCATCTTCCTCGAGATGCTAGGTTTAATAGAGCTCCAATGCGAATTTTTGGTTTGGCGGTAGACCGGTATAGGGTATATTCCCAGGGAGTGGTTATTTCGAGGCCTGTCCAGTTCGTAGCACCCACTCGTCCCTCTGTCTAGAATTCTCTCATTCCTTTCCGTCTCTCTCTCCTTCTGTGCACTCCGGGCCACCCTGTCGCCCTGCTCGCGCACCACGCCGTCCCTCGCCTACCTGTCACGACACTACGCATCCAAAGCCCTAAGCCTCCAGCGTAGACTCGCATGCTCGGCTGAGTTTTCGAAGATCAAACGTGACCGCCAAGGGCCGTATGCCTTGATTTCAAAAACCTAAGTTGCTAGGGCTCGGATGCCTGATCCCGAAAACCCTAAGTGCGGAGACGATTTTGCTGGAGACAGGAGCCAGGGCCTCGATGCAATGATTTTGGGGTTGAGAAGATGAGCGAGCGACAGAGAAGAGAAGAGAAAAGAAGAAAAGAAAAGATGAAAGAGAAACAATAAAAGAATTAGACATAGTCTGAGCTACAGTGAATATAGCACCAAATTGCATAACTGAGCATTATTACAAAATTGATTTCCTACTTCTGGAGCTAAATCTGCTGGAAAAAAAAGAGGTTATTAGCCTAAATTTAGCAATAGTGGCTATTATGAAAGAAGCTCTGGGATGCCTAACAAGTATCTATGATCTTCTTCTTTCTCTCTTTTAAGAATATATTGTCATCTATTTGATATTATATTCTTGTCAAGTTGCAGTAGCCAAAGATATTCGAGCTAATTTACTGAAGATTGAATATAAAAAAAAAAAAAAAAAATATGTGATAAAAAAGAACCAATATTAATAAATTTAGCTAAAAATGGACATTTGACAGGATCTTAACGGCTGAGTTCAGGGAAGCAAGTAGGGAGAGGACGTGTGGCGTGGGATCAAGATTATTGATTTGAAACAATACTTCCCACTCAATAGGAGAAGATGGGATGGCGCCCGTGGACGCTTGATAGCTTCAACCCTTCAACCCCTCACATTTAAAGAAACGATAGCAGTCTTACTTTTGCTGGACCCAGGATAAACAATAATATCAGAAGATAACGACATGCTGAACATCTCTCCCCCCCCATGATCCCATCAGAGCAAGAGCAAAAGAACACATTTATTTATTTTAGTGTTAAAGGGTCGACAGTTTTTACTATGAAGTAGTAATAATAAGGTTAGAGGTGACCAGGAACCCACCCACTCACTCCCGAAAACCTCTCGTTTCCAACAAAATAAGCAACAGGAGCCTGGTATCACATGCATGCATGCATTGCTATCACCATCTCTGCATCAACAGCCCTTCTCAACCGTCTGATCATTCCCCAAGAAAGCTCCAAAACCCAGCGCCCCGCCGGGCCCTTCACCGTCAGAATCCTCGCAGCTTCCTATGGCTCCGAAAGCCTGCCGACCGAGGCGCCGAGGCCGTGGACCGCAACCTCCACGCAAGTAGGCCAACTCACTCTGCCCGCGTCCGGGACGTTCGGGCCGGCATAATCGTGGCCAACCAAGGCCTAAGCCACAAACCCTCGTCCAGAAAGGCGCCGTATTCGCCAACCGCCCCCCCCTCAAAACCTAAACAACGATCTTCAACAGCAACCAGCATAGCATTCCCAGCTCCGCGTTCTATGGCCCCACGTGGCCATCCTCGCCGCAACCCTCACCTCCGAGATCCCAAACCCCTTCGCCGCGTCATCCCTACTATCGCGGCGCCAACCAAGTGGGTCGTGGATTCCTATCAGGCCGCCTGTATCTCGACCTGCGACGGACAGTTCGCAACCGAAGGTGTCGCGATTGG
>FXXK01003703.1:0-12110 GCA_900184695.1 Betula pendula | reverse complement strand
ATTCAAGCCCCTTAATTCGCATATGTTAATCTCTTAGTTTCATTATAATATGATGTTTTGTGTTGTTTTTGTGTTTTCCCTTATTTTGTAGGTTTTGGAAGAAAAGAAGTCAATTCCATCAACTCGAGCTTAAAACACATGAACTATGCAAAGCTGTTGAGCATTTGACCTTTGTGCATTATTTTGGCCATAACTCTTAGCTCAAAACTCGAATTAAGGCAAGGTCAAGTGCGTTGGAAAGAGGACTCAGAGAGGAATAAATCATTAAGCCAAAGTTTTTGCATCCAAGGTGCGCTCGAGCGCCCAAAATGGCGATCGAGTGCCAGCTGCGCTCGATCCCATTTTCTGGCGCTCGATCCCTATTTTCTGGTGCTTAATCCCTACTTTCTGGTGCTCGAGCGCTGGAAAACTCTGAAGTCGGCAAAATTGATATGGAAAGATGGTAATCCGACCCCAACTCGATCTTGGACTTCCTAGGGTGCACGAAATTGATTTGGGTTGTTCCTAAACTCTATAAATACTCCCCTAAGTCCTCCAAAACAAAGAGACAAGCTTAAGGAGAAGAATCAAAGGCTTCAAATAAGGGTTTTTCTTAGTTTTTCTTTCTTTTTAGTTTTTCTTTGTTATTTTCTTATGGGGATGATTTTCATCCAAATTATGTGTAGCTAATACTTTAGTTAAGGCTCGATTGAAGCCCTAATCATGTCTTTTTAAGGTTTCAATTTGTCTTGCTATAATTCATGTTTTGATGCTTAATTGATTTATCTCGGGTTTTTGTTCGTTCTTCATATGGGTTATGTATGAGTTTGATCATCTTATGCATATAACATGTGTAGATTGTTATCTAGGTCAATTTGGATGACCGAGTCTTGGGTCTAGTAGAGTGACAAAAGAACCAATTGCAGGTTCTTGAGGTAATCAACATGAAAGACCAGAATAGATACCATGTTCTAGGTTTTAGTGTGTTTGTCGATTTTCATAAATTTATGCTTTCTCAAAGAACAACTTAGTAGATACCATGCTAAATCCTTTGAGAAAGAAAAGAATTAAAGTAGATATCATGCCTAATTCATTGCTTAGGGGAATCAATGGCTTTTGGAGTAGATACCATGCCCTTAGGTCGACAAACAGTGAGTATCTTGATATGATTGTAGAATTGTGCATATTGTTTACCTTATTTGAGTATGATTAGCAGTGGATATCGAAGCCCTAACCCTTTATTCTTATTATTTCAATTCAATATTTTATCTCGTTTCATTCACAATATTTTTTTAGGAATTTCTTTTTAAACATGTTTACCAATCCTCGTGGGAATGATCTCGTATTTGCCGTCTATACTAACGTTTTGATCTTGTGCACTTGCGAGTAAAACGTGCATTTATTCGCCTATTTATTTAGGTGGATATTTGTACAACAAGTTTTTGGCGCCGTTGTCGGGGATTGTGTTAAATTGTGTTTTTAAAGTTTTTCCTTTTATTTTAAGTTATTTTGTTTCTGCTTCTCTAAAGAAAAAAAAAAATTATAATCTGTTTCTCTGAAGTTTTTGCAGAATTCAGTTCTGTTATGCTATAGGGAGATCGAGCACCCAATCTTAGCGATCGAGCGCCACTTCAGACAGCTGCGATCGAGCGCCCATCCTCTGCGCTCGAGCGCCATCTTCCAGACAGCAGCACTGAAGCTGCTGTCCACTGCAGAATCCAATTTTTGCCCATGCAAGGACTTCAATCTCAAAATTTAACTGTTATTCCATACAATCCAGAGATCGAACGCACCATTTGACAACCTCGAAGGCCAAAAGAAGACTCCGAGGAAGAAGAGGAATTCAAAGTTGAGGAATAGATGGCAGAAGCACACATAGAGAATCAACCTGAGCGAAAGCCGATGAAAAATTCTTTCATTCCACAAAACCTTAATTAACCATCATGCATCACCTATCAGTCAAATGCACAAGACAGCTTCAATTTATCTCCTCATTTACTCAACATGTTGCCACATTTTAGAGGCACACCCTCCGAGGATCCATACTTGCACATTAGAGATTTCTTTGATCTTTGCAAGACGAAAAATATTCATGGCTTAACTCCAGAGCATATCAGGTTAATCCTTTTCCCTTTTTCATTAAAAGATAATGCTAAGTTGTAGTTGTACTCTTTGGCTGCAGGTTCTATTAACAACTGGGAAGAGTTGGCCACAAAAATTTTGAAAAAATTCTTTCCAGCTCAAAGGACTAGGCAACTTAGAAGGGAAATTCAGACTTTTCAACAAAAGGATGGAGATCTTTTCTTCGAGGCTTGGGAGCATTTTAATGAGCTGCTTCTCAAATGTCCACACCACAATTTGTCTCAAGACGACCAAGTACAAGCCTTCTGTGAAGGTCTAAATGATAATAACAAAAGTCTTGTTGATTCAGCCTGTGGTGGTGTATTGAAGGAGAAAAGCAGTGAGGAAGCCATTGAGCTCTTTGAAACTTTAAGTGAGAATTCTCAGCAATTTTTATCAAAAGGAAGGAATGTATCAAAAGGTAAGGGTGTTTATGAGATAAGTACTAACAGTGGAGTCCAATCTCAAATGGCGACAATGGAGAGGAAGCTAGACATGATTGTGAAAGCAATGATATCACACAACATCTCTCCAATTCAGAAGTACAACAAGTCGAGGTATGTGCCATATGTTCCCATTCTAACCATACCATTGAGACTTGTCCTATGTCTCCATTTGCAGAGCAAGAGCAAGTAAAGTATATGGGTCAGAATAATTATCCTCCAAAGAACAACCCATACTCCAACACCTACAATGCAGGGTGGTGAAACCATCCCAATTTCTCATGGAGTAATAATCAGAATGTGCAGAATCCACAAGGGCAGTAACGAAATTTTCAGCAGGGGAGTAATTATCAAGCTCCACCACAAGTGATGCAACCCAATCCGGAGCAGAAAAAGAATGATCTTGAAGGGGCCATACTTCAGTTCATAACTGCACAGCAACAGACTAATGCTCAGACTAGTTTGTCTATTCAAAAATTGGAAACAACAACTAGCTAGGCCATTCAAAGATTGGAAACACAAGTGGGGCAGATGGCCAAGGAGATGAGCGAAAGGAAAATAGGCGAATTCCCATCCCAAACAATACCCAATCCAAGAGGACATGAGCAGGTTAATGCTGTGACATCTCTTAGGAATGGTAAGGTCATTGATAACAAGGTGGGAACAGAAAAGGAAGTGGAAGCACTTCCAACAAAAGTCACAACCTTCAAAAAGGTAATTGAAAGGGAGTATGTGACATTGCCACCTTAATTTCCCTCAAAGGTTAGTGAAGCCCAAGAAAGAAAAACAATTGTAGGATGTTTTTGAATCTTTAAGGAAAGTTGAAATCAATATTCCTTTACTTGATGCAATTAAACAGATTCCATCTTATATCAAGTTTTTAAAGGATTGTTGTATTAACAAGAGAAAGTTTCAGGAGCATGAGCAAGTTGCATTAACCGAGGAGGTAAGTGCGGTTTTGTTAAGAAAGTTACACCTAAGCTAAAAGATCCAGGTAGTTTTACTATCCCATGTAGGATTGGTGACAAACTCTTTGACCGTGCTTTCTTAGACTTGGGGGCAGGTATCAATTTGCTACCTTATGAGATTTATCAGAAATTGAGTTTGGGGGAACTTCAACCAACCTCAATTACATTGCAATTGGCCAACAGAAGCATCAAGCGATCGAGAGGTATTTTAGAAAATGTCTTGGTCAAGGTAGATAAATTTATTGTGCCTGTTGATTTTGTTGTCCTAGATATGGAAGAATTACCCATGCCATAATCCTTAACCATTATTTTAGAAAAATCCTTTATGAGCACTATTAATACTAACATAAGTGTTAAAAAGAGTATTATAAGCATGGAAGTAAATAGGAAAAAAGTCGAGTTCAAAATGTTTGATGCAATGAAATTACCACAAGATAATTATGAGTGTTTCAATATTGATGTGGTTCAAAGTACTGCTAAAGAAATTTTACAAATACACAGCATTGATCCCTTGGAGGTTGCCATGACTCATAACCTCACAGAGCTGGAGCATGTAATGATCACAGAAATAATAGATGAAATTGATTTGTAGAATGGGTTGTTGTGATGGAAGATGGACAATCAGATACAGAAATAGATGAATGGAAAGGAATTGAAAATGAAAAGACTATGAAATGGTCTCAAATGAAAAAGGGCTGATTCGAGGTGCCCAAACATCCAGACAGTATAACTAAATTTTAATTTTCTTCTTCAATGCATTACATTTTTCAAATGGGTCCGGATCCCCAAAGTTTCAACCCATCTAATCGTAGGTCTTCTTTGGTCCCCAACATTTCAGCAAATTTGAACAAATATTTTCATTTAAAAAAAAAAAAACCAACAGATCGAGAAAGTCCCACGGTCTTGCTCGCAAGACTTTTATGGTCTTTGGTCTTCTAGTCTTAGTTCTAAATGTAAATGAGTACTAGGCACGCCTTTCTTAAAAAAAAAAAAAGTAAAAAGCACGCCTTAATTTCTTGACCGACGACGAGGAGCAACAGTTTCACACCGACAAGGCGACAAGTGACCACCACATAAGTCAAATAGTAGATAAATATATCTATTTAATAGCAAAATATAAATTTAATTATTTAAGTTAATATTTTAATACTTAGTTATTAAATCACCACTTACCTAACTTATTTAGAGATCCTTTTATAATTACTTCCAATTGCGTTCCCCAAACAACAATCGATTAGTTTTATGAGTTAAAAAACATTTGATATTTGCACTTGGGGTATTTCTAATGGGGTGTTGGTCTAGGGATTTTGTTGTTTCTGGTTGTTGTTAGTTGTGCTGCTGGTCTTGTAATTGCAACTCCTCTGTTGGAGTTGTCCCTGGCTGCTTGCCGGTTGATTCTTAGTTTTGGTTGTTTGTTTTGATTGTTTGATATATACAAATCTGCTCATTCATCCAAAAAAAAAAACATTTGATATTCTATTCTTATGAAACCAATACATTTGATGTTATTTGGTGCACAATAATCTTTATATGTTGATTATGAATATGTATTTATTGTTTGAATTTAGAATATCTATTCTAATATTATTAAATAATTTTATCAGTAATATTTTCATTCTTCTGCATTCATCCTCGTAATGCTTAATGGGGAATTTTTTTTTTTTTTTTTTTGTCATATCTCCTGACAATTTTAGTGAATTTAGAAAACCTCTGTGTTGTGTCAAATTGAAGGCAGGCCTGGGTAAAAAGCATTATAGCTTCATTACCCCGGGCTGCTTGTTAAAGTCCAAACTTTCATCTAAGCCAGCTTTTTATTTTGTTTCTGATTAAGAAAGGAAAAAACCAACCTCACCTTTTTTAATCTTTAGTTTTAATTTTTTAATTGTTATATTAATGATCGTTCACTTTATTGGAAAATTGAAATTTATATGCCTGTGTTTTTCGTTGCTAGGGATACCTTTAAAATTAATTCCAAAAAAGATCGACTTTTCTTTTTATGTTTGAAATTGAAAGCTTTATCTCCTTAATTTTGAATGTTCAAAGTTGATTCTATGTTCACATGAATAACAGGTATCCAGCTTCATTCAATTAAAAAAAAAAAAAAAAAAAAAGGTATCCAGCTTCATATAACGTAGAAGCACATGGTTGACCATCGCAAAAAAAAATGACTTTTGGGTGGGCAAACTAAACCCGCCGACCTTAGTGGGTGCTACGGTTGCTCTCGAGATCCTAAGGGGTCTGGAAGCTGAATCACCCTCTCAGCTAAGGGGATGGTTCGGACCACCTTTAAAAATGACTTTAGGGGTGCTAAGCCACCCCTTCAACTAATTTGTTTTTTTTTTTTTTTTTTTTAACCACCAGTAACAATGGTTCAATGGTTTTAAGGAAATCATCATGAGATTCGAGGCATGTACTAGGGCGTGAATTCGGCTCTCAGCAATGAAAAATCACTCACACAAGCATGATTAATATTAGCTGTCTTGGGAATCCACTGATGTCTTGGTGGGGTTGGGTTAGGCTATGGCTTAATTGGTCTTGAGGAAGTGCCTCTAGTTCCCGTCTAGGTCTCCCCTGAGCAATTCCGAGCGAGCATATGCTACCATTGTAACACTCAGGTAGAGTAGTCACAGTTAGTCACTTTATCTTGCATTTTTTTTTAATTAAAAAAAAAAACACAATTTTTTTTTTTTGTTAACTTATATATATTTTTTCTTTGATTGAAGGTAAGTTGGACATTTCAAACAAAAAACTTGCATGTATAAGTCGCATGCTCAAATTTTCGTCAATTTTAATGTTAAACACAAAGGGAGAGTGCCATTTGAAAATAAATAATAGTTTGAGATGGTCAAGCATCACAAATAATTGTTTCAAAGGCTATCTACAAATAGCATGTCATGAATTCACGAGGGGTAGATGCGCTATGTTATGTGGATCTTGGTATTGTCTCTGATCAGATATGACAAAAGAAGGGCTTCGGTTTAAATGAGATTTTTTTTTAGGGTTGGCCCATGGAGCGAGGCTTGGGCCTTTGAGGAAAATTTTTGACCCTTTGGTTTATGTTTTTTCGACCCAGTTAAGGGTTTTTAAATAGCCGCTTTATAGTAGGATTTTTTGTAATGCGTGCAACACTTCCTTTTGTATTATTTTCCGAAAATAATGAAACTTTGCCGCAACACAGTGGATGTAGCCCCAGAGGGTGAACCACTTAAATTTATGTGTTTTGCGATTGTTGTTTCCCGTTTTTGGTCTCTTACGTTCTTACAGATTCTGAGAAAGCGTTGATATTTCCACAACATGTAATTTTTCAAAAATTAAAACTTCCAAGGTATTGTTTGCGATAGGATTGAGTTCAAAAATTTTATAGCTTATTTCTGGATATATGATAATGGTGATCCAATTACTAGAACCTAAATTAATAAGCTGTGTGTAAAATCCTTTAATTAATATTCATTTTGATTTTATAAGTAGTAAGAGCCACTTTTTCTTTTCAAATATATTTGGTATATAAGTTAATTACACCAAGAGACTAGTATTCACCCCCCCTTCAAAAATTTTATATCTTATATTCTGGATATATGATAATGGTGACCAATTACTAGAACCTAAATATAAGCTGTGTAAAATCCTTTAATTAATATTCATTTTGATTTTATAAGTAGTTAAGAGCCACTTTTTCTTTTATCAAATATAATTGGTATATAAGATAATTTACACAAGAACTAGTATTTACCACCCCCCCCCCCCCCACCCCAATTATGGTGCCGAGTGGAAAAAAAAAAAAAAAACTTATGTCTCCACAAATATGTTCTTGATACAAGTAAATTATTTATTAATATTATATTATTTTGTAATTGTGTTTTTATTGTTTGGAACGTTTTCGGTCGATGATGTGTCAACACCCTACAAAAGAGAAAACAATGAGGCACAAATGCTTGTCAGAGCAGGCCAACAGAGGAAAACTCCAAAGTATAAGTCAGTTGTCGTTTTGAAGGTGAAAATAAAAAAAGACTAGAGTTTTCTTGCTATGAGCCCCAAAAATGGCCTGCTACTTAACAGAGCATTGGTTTTTATATAGTGGTTTGAGCCTGTGGAGGTCTCCCCATAACCCCTAAATCCATGGATCGGGTGATGAGGTGCTGGCATGGCCAAACACTACGCTTTTTCAATTGGAGTGACGGTCTTTTGTACCCACAATCATGGGATTGAGGGTATGTCTTAATGTAGCGAGCACTCTAGCCTAGTAGGTGCATAGTTTTGACCCCTTTAAATCATGGGACAAGGTATGATCATAGATAATCTCTACTTTGAGATCTAACCAGTCAATGATCATAATCCTTGAATTTTTCAGGGACAAAATCCAACTCTAGGATTATACGCTTGTATGTACTTTCTTGGCGAACAGGTTGGATGATTGAACTGAATCTAACTCCACTTAATCAGTTGCGAGCTTATGGATAGGTGAAATTCGTTGTACTTGGGCTCTGTTGGGCTTTAGGATAGCGTCTTGGCCCTTCAACTGTCGGGCCCAATTCCTCAAGCCTTTATTAAATTTTCTCTTTTTGGATTGAGCGTATTACAGCACGCAAGCTGTAAATAAATTAAGGCAAAAAATTTGAATACATCTTAGCCCTTAATTTATCTACAGCTTTGCGTGCTGTAGTTTTTGCGCAAGGCTCAATCTCTCTTTAACAATTTTGTAAAAATAATAGATGATTTGAAATCAATATATAAAAACCAAAGTGAAGTGAGGAGACTTATCATGATTGTCTAATATCCATGCAGTGAGGATTACGGGAATCTACTAAATACCTATTCATATAATCAATTGATTCCTAATTAGCCAACCAAAAAAGAAAAAGGACAAATTGAAATCACTTTTACCATATCCAATCAAATATTTCTAAAGAAAACGGAATGTTTGAAGCTCTTAGTTCCATATATGTTAGCATTGATCTCAGTGAGAAGATAAAAGAGGAAAAAAAAAAAAAGCTCGAAAGGAAGATTTTAGAAAATCTAAAGCCATCTATTTAAACATTGAAAAGTCTTACAAACATATTAAACATACCACTTGTAATTTACTTTAAGAAATCATAAAGGACAAACAATTAAAACCTAAACCAAGATCTCCAAACACCCTCGTTTCTGTTTTTAGAAAACTATCAATTGATCTTTCAAGCTTACAAAAGCACATTTTTGATGTTGACTCTTTTTTTTTCATCTGGTAACTCTTTAGAATACCTTTAAGCTAAATTCAGATGATGAAAGAACAACTTGTCATGAAACAATTACATTCTCTTCTATTTTCTGTTTCTTAATAAACCGTCATCCACAATTTTTAACATTTCTGTTCAGTGAAGTGATGCTTTATCCATATGTCCTTCATAGTCTTATTCTCTTACACCCGTTGTCGGGTATGGTTTCTTCCTTGTGATCATCTCCAACAGGTTTACTGTAGCTATTAAACTCGCCTTGGATGAGATTTTCCTTCAAAACCATACTCCAATCCACAACCGCAATTGTATGGAGGGCTTATTAGTTCGGATAATCAAAATTAAAGAAAAAAGAAAAAAGAAAAGAAAGCTATCCACACATACTCATCAAGTAGAAAAGTATATATAAAATTATGCTATGAACAACTTCTTAAAATCACATACTAGCCATGGCTTGACCTTTTGTTGAAATAATTGTTAGGTATATATAAATACAGCATAAGGCAGTGTTTTTTTTTTTTAAGTGAATATTTCATATAAATAAAATAACTTTACGTGGCAAAGTTAAACTATAAATGACATCATACGGGATAACTTTTTATTCAATCTTAGAGCAAATTCTTATTCAACCTATTTCATTATTGGAAAATGCTAAAGACATTCAAATTTCGTCTCCATCTTGTTAAATGATCATCATCATATGAATTTGTAAGTTCCATATATGAGACCCACATAAATGTAGTAGACAATGATGATGATGATATTTGAGGGATAGTGAGAGAGATTGAGAGTATTTTTTAGCAATTTCCCTTAATGTATCATCATATGTGGATAGCTTTTCTAGTGGCCATAAAATTGGTAATAGAGTGGTATATGACAGGAGCAAACCATAATCCCAGTTTACATTTACGAGTCTAAAAAATGAAACTTTACACTACAACCGTATCCTATTAAAATTACTTCATATTATACGCAGCGGAGCAAGAAGCGCATTCAATATATGTATTTGATATAAATGATTCTTTTATGCATATTTTATAAGAATTAGTAATCAATAAAAGAGGAACCTCAAATATATGGTATAGTGTATCTGCCGACTAAGCAATCATACGTTGTGTAATTTGTACCATCAGTAGTTTACCATCAGTATATATTCATATAATCTAAGCCAATATAAAAATTAATTGTAGATATGGAAAAATGACATTATACATTGTATCTTAAACTTAGTAATATTATTGTTCTTTTTATATAGCCACTATTAGATAGCCCCTTAACAATAAAATAAGGTGAATTCATGTACACGGGTGCAATGTATCAAGCTAGTGTACTAAGAGTTTTGGTTTGTGTAAGCATTCCTTGTATTTCGGCCAAAAATTTCTGCAATGCCAAAGTCACCCACTGTGCAAACTATGTCCTCCTCATTAAAAAGATATGGAGGCTTGCAAATCACGAATCACACAATTCTGATTTGACGTGATGGAAATAGTCAACGCCAATGCAACATCAATCATAATGCTTACTTTTGAAGAAGATCAAGATAGTTATAAGAGTATAAATAGTTTCAAGCTCGTGTTCGACATGTATTGCAATACTAAAGTCTGAACCGGGGTGTAGAAGCAGTTACTTGATAACCTAACAATGATTTCTTATTGTTAGATTGTCGTAAAGACCTGCATTAGCATCAAAACTTTTGAAAGCACCAACAATTGCTAAATTAGAACTTTAATAGCAATATTGCCGTCAAACGCAGCATCCCTCTTTTACACCCGAACTAAACCTTCAGTCAAGCAAGTTGCTTTCACAAAGTTGTTGGTCCCTTGGCAAAGCTCACGATAGATATCATTTTATGTTTCGATAAAAGGCAACCTTAAATAAACTGGACAGCGTGTATTTTACTTCTCAATGTTTTCTCAAGCATATAGAGCCAATGCTTAACAATTTATAATTGAAGCAAATGCCTTAAATAAATGTGTTGTACAGTGTTTTCTTTATGTTTCTTCCTCTCGCACATTCGAGAGCATAATTCATTCTTATAAAACTTTGCTTATTCAATCCATGATGATGGCTAGTATGATAATATAATAAGATACAATCAGATCAAGTAAAAATATCCCACGAAGACTACAACTTGGCCTGTGGCCCTTTTGTTGCAATGCCCTCCTATGATCAAATTTGTTGCGTGTAAGTGGGTTGTACCTTTTTTCACTTTGCGTATGTACAGGAGTCCGCTTTGTTGGATGTGAAACATGTTTTTCAAAGTTGAATACAAAACTTTCAACAGAGGGCTCGCTCATTAGAAAAAAAAAATAAAAAAAAAAAAAAAATCGGTCTTGTGTGCTGTAGTGAAAACTATGGCACACGTTCTGTAAAAGTAACAAGGCCTGTATCATTAGACTTTTGCTTCAAATTGGCTTGACGCAAGATAACTCATAGATAGCTATCTTCAACGATTTTACTAGGATGCTATCAAATTCTTAGAATACCCTTCCATCCTATGGCCATCCTATATGCAAAATAATTTTCTGGATCCATTTCTTTTGCTTCACTATCATGTTAAGTCCACGAACAGAAAGCTCCATTACCTTTTGGTACCTTTAATTATTTTTTCATCCAAAATCCTTTCGGTCACTTAGTTCTCATAAATGGAGGTAGAGACATGAAGTGGAACAATTATATATAAAGCAAGTTTTTTTAATTTTGCCGTTTGAGAATTGATTGATTATATTAATTAGTATTCGTGATGCATGAAGAATAAAACTGCGTAAATTTGTATATATCTCAAGAGAAGCATAAGAAGAAAAAAGATG
The DNA here is from genome assembly GCA_900184695.1 of Betula pendula. Lineage (NCBI taxonomy): Eukaryota > Viridiplantae > Streptophyta > Magnoliopsida > Fagales > Betulaceae > Betula > Betula pendula. Next base: position 579 of record FXXK01003703.1, on the reverse strand, counting down.
GAGTAAGCGCTCAAAAAGAAGATATTAGAAAATCTCAAGCCATTTATTTAACATTAAAAAGTGATACAAAACATAAAGACACACAACTTCAAAAGGACAAACCAAATTAAATATTCAAGATCAAAGATATCATACAGCCTATTCACTTCTAAAAAAGTGTCATTGAATTTTTGAAGCTTCAAAGCCACATCTTTAATATTCAAACTCTTACATTCCGTAACTCTTCAGAACACCTTAAACCTAATTCTATGATAGATGAAGAACACTTTGCATGATAGTTTAATCTCTTCCATTTTCTATTTTTAGTAAACCGTTCATCCACAAGCTTCTATCACTCTGTCAGGAAGCGGATGCATTTATCCATATGCCTCATAGTAGTTCCTACAAAGCATGTTGTCGTAGGTTTTTCCTTGACCAATCTTCCAACAGGTATACCGTAGCTATAACACGCGCCTTTAATGGACACTTTCCTTCAAAACCATAACTCTGTCCACACTCGCAATTGTATAGAAGCTATTTAAGTAGTAATCAAAATATTTTTAAAAAAATATCCCACATACCTTACCAAGAAGAAAAAGT
>FXXK01003702.1:0-10606 GCA_900184695.1 Betula pendula | reverse complement strand
TATTAAAAAAAGAGACGGCTGACTGAACAACACATCGGAAATTCAAACGCAGGCGGCATAGGAAGTGTGTGAGATGTTTTGGAAGGAACGCCTATGGCTATGGGGTTAGTGGCAGCATAGTGACAATTCCACTTGGAGAAAGTTGCCAACGCGAAAAAAAATACGATTCAGAAAGTATGGAAACTTGTAGGTTACCATAATATAATTACATTTGGGCAAATATGCATGCAAAGAGTATCTTTAGGCGTTATCTAAAATTTATCTTCATAAACTTGATCTCTGTTAGACCAATGTTGTATATCCTACATATTCTTTGTAGTTAAGCATATTTGGACCAAATTCTCATCATACCAATTGTGCTATAGTCTAACTCGGACCATTAGGACATAAGAAACTCAAGGTAGTTAATATTAATAAGACTTGGTGTTGAAAATTTTATTTCTAATTTTTAAACTCATGCTTAATTATGTCTAATTTCTTGAAAATTTCTTAAAGTCGCTGAAGCACTGCCACTGATAATTACTATTCTCTTTTATTTCAAAAGTGAAAGCGTACAAGATAGAGTTGTAATTGTACATTATGCTTCCTATTAAAATACAAACAAAGATAAACAATTTATCCACATTATTATATTATGTTGATTGAGTAAATTTAGTCCATTATAGAACAACAGAAGCTTTTCATTAGTGTTAAAACGTTTATAAAATTATTTAAATTATTTTTTATCAATTTAACTTTTAAAACAAGTGATGATTTAACTTTGTATTAAAACTAAAAATTTTGACTTTGTCATTTATTTAAAGTTTTAGAACAAATAGTAATTTAACTATTAATTTATAGAATTGTGGTTGTGCCCATAAATCAGACGGTTGCAAGCGTAGATGATGATACAACAAGGAGAGTAAAATTCAAGACACAACACGCACACATAGCTCTTCATCAATCGATGAAGAATGGCAGACCTTAAAAATTAAACCAATTTGATTCAAATATAAAATAGTATAATATATATATATATATTATATATATTATATATATTATATATTATATATATACTATATATATATATATTATATATATTTGATGTAATCCTTTTATCAACTACAAATATTAATACAGTTATAGGATCACTAAAGAATAAGAAAAAAAAGAAAAAAGAAAAAAGGAAGAGGAATGAAAATGTCGTGCTTAGTCACCATGTCTTATGGGGTCATAAATATCAACCAGTCACAAGAATTCAGCATCCGCCAAATTTATATGAGCAGCACACGTTACATGCTCTATTATTACATGATTGATAGCATGAATATTGTCATTATAATAGGCCAAAAGAGATGGTCATCTCAAAATGTCTTGCCTTCAGATAAATTATTTTTTTAAAAAATAAAATAAAATATTGGAGGAAATTAATCTAATCCAATCTAAATGGTTAGCAAAATAACGACTTCGAACAAGTGTTGCAAAGAAAATCATGGTCAGTGTCCTGATTTATTTGAAGTTCCCATATACGCATGATAGAGGTAAAAGTCTTACATTGGAAATTTCTTTAGCTTATGATATTGGAGCAAATATGGCTATCAAGTTTTGGCACATTTCCACCTTAATTTCTAACTTGTACATCATCTCAATCTATTCTCAAATGGATGTCAAATAACTAGTAAAAATTTGAATAAAAGACCTGACTAATTCTTCTCTTTAACTTAAGCAAATTATAATAAATAGACTTTTTAGACCATGCAAAATTATAGTAAATAGATTATTTATTTATGTAGTATTTCCTTCATCTTTTTTGGTTATTTTGGCCAAAATTTAGATAGTGTTTATGGGTAGTGTGAGAGGTTTAATAGAGAGGAGTCCATATCATTTTGATGTTAAAGAAGAAGGCCATTTTATTTATTTACCTGCCAAAAGCCGAAGCTGCCTAAAGAAATATGGTAAGTGATGGATTAGGTTAAGGTTATATATTTCTTTTAGCTCCAATTATCATTCCATCAAATGAGTAATGAAATAAAATGCATCATTTCCTTAGTTCTTTTTCTTTTTCAAACTTGTACGAGAAGTTCTCAACTCTGTATATGTGTTGAACTCTTTATAAGCATATATCTTTTTCATGATTATATGGTTTAAACTGAATATAAGGCCAAACAGAGATTGTGACAAGAGACATGGTGGATCATGTGATTGATTTATAAATATCCATCCATTATGAAGATTACAAATCATTTGAAAACAACATGAGCTATTACAGCAAAAATTACCATTTATCAGATGTTGTGAAGAAAGACTATGCCTGCGAATTTTGACATCTACTACCAATCTACTTTATATAAGGACACACCACATGTAACATACAAAAACAGAGGGAAAGTATTAAAAAAAAAAAAGTTAAAAAGAAAAACATATGTGAAACAAAAACCCAATTTCCCATAATTCTTTGAAAATTCTGTTGTGGTAAACAAAATAGATGAAATTGAATAAACTAATTGTTTAAGAAATGAATCCCTGGCAAGTCAAGACTGTTTATTAATCGGTTGGGATTACCTTGTGAAAGATATGGCCCTCTTGCACTAATTTGTCTTTTTTTGATTCATATGTTGTTTTTTTTTGCATCTATTTTCTTATAGAAGCACTAATTTGTCCTTTTTTTATTTATATGTTGTTTAATTGCATCCATTTTCTTATAAAAGTTTCAAATTTACCTAGGTCATTGCACAACATGTAAAAGAAGGATACATATAGAATCATAACTGAGCACAAAATATGCGCAAATCACGTTGTTCTGTTGAATGAATGGTGTTGGAAGGAATGTAAAGGATTGAAGTTTGATAGCTTTCAGAAGTTTAAAAGTGGAGGGAACCAATTAACAAGTTCCCAGCTTGGAACTGAAGGCATGCTTGGCTCAAATGGGTCAAAAATTTTAGAGATTGTAGTCGAGCGAGCATGGAAGCTGAAAGTAACTGTTGACCCATATGAACTCCATCTCTCGAAAGTTGATTAGACCTTGTATGTAATACTCAACTGTCATTATCGGTATCTTTGTATTTGATGCATTTCTAACTTATGTAGATAGATATGGAATGATTGATTTGATTACATTGAATTTATGTTTGCTACAAGGAATAGACACAAACGTTGAAAGTATTTTGAATTTTGATAAGGCTAGCTGTGGGTGAGTTCACAACTTTCCTTTGTTGGTACTTGCCATATTATTCTGGCATTATTGATCTGTACTAGAATTTCTGCATTTGATCAATTCTCAACTATTTGATTTTACTTAGCAGAGCTGGAATAAACTTTTTTTTTAAACATTATTTATTTAAACATTCCCATTGAATACAGGTATATTACAATTTACAATGGATGAGTTAGAGATTTCTATAAATGAGTTTGGAAGATGTGATGAAGCGAGCATCCAAAAAATTATTTATGAGTTTGATATATACATTAGAGGAAATTACATCAAATGCAACTGCAACCAGAAAAAAAAAAAATAATAAAAAAAATAGCTATCTTAGATCCACCAGTAGCAGCAGTGGTTGTTGATCTCCTTCAATGTCATGTCTTGATGTCAGCAAGATAAAGCAATTTATTAGTTTTTTGTGCTTCTTTTTCTATAATTCAAAATTCATAGTTGTTTATAATTTTCACTTTCACTTTATCTGGTTATTTGCATAAGTATAAATTTCATGTGGTTGTATAAGTGTAAGCAAGATGTTTGGATGCTAATTCTTTTTTGCATTTTCCCCTCCTATTCATTCTCTCTATAAATATTTTGGAAGGCAAGGTCCCTACATGGCTTGGACCTTCTCTTATGTAGTCTCTCTCTACGTTGTGTAAAACAATGGGAAACATACAATTTAGTACTTTACCAGTAATTAGGAAAATGACATTCACTTATCATTTTTCTTGTTCAAGGAAAATCGATCCTCCACATATACAAAATGATATTCACTTATCGATTTCTCTCGAAAGTCTTAGAGCACTAGCAGCAGTTTTTTTAAGATTTTTTTTTAATGTAAAAAACCAAACTACTTTTTACTTCCTTATTTAAATAATTTTCACAAATTTTCACAACAGCTTCCCTTATTATTTTCCTATACCATTTAAATATTCTTTAAATTAAATAATAGAAGAAAGAAAGAGAAAAACGAAATCATTTAAATATTGTTTTAAACAAATAGTAGAGAAAAGAGAGAAGAGAGATAAAGTTTTTTATATTAAAATAATGCTAAAGGAACCACTTTTGATTCCCTAAATGAAGAGAACAACCTTTGGTTCTCTTGGTATTTTTATAGTTTAGGAAAGCTACTGCAGAAGATTTTTTGAGTTTTTTTAACAATTTTTCCTACATTAAAAAAAGAAATGGGGTTTAAACAAAATTGTTGCTAATACCCTAAGTAAATAACCTTGATATACGAAGGACCCAGGACTTAAGTCTAAGGGGATAAGCCGCACACCTAGCCTTGAAGATGCGGCCTAACACACGTACGGCGCAATCCGAGGCTAGCATTGTTGAATTTAAACTTGATGAATATTATTCTACATGCTTTAATGTCCATGATCGTTGCATAGCCTCTGTTTAAGTTCAATAAAACAGGAGAGAACAGAGCATAATTTGTGAAAGGTGCAACATGGGAGCAGATCATTCAATACACGTTGCATCTGGGTAGAGAGAAGTTAAAGACTCGTACTGGTCAAGTTGGTCAGAATTGCAGATATTGGAAAATTCGATATTTCAAAAATTGAGATAGAAGGAGCTACTTCTCCAGGTTATGCCTCCGAACAAGCAATAGAGAGAAATGGAATGGAGTGAATTAAGACTACAAAGGAGAGAACAAAAAAGAAATAAAAACCAAACACTGAACGCATAAAATTGAACATAAGCATATAGTTTAAAGGATTCAAAACTAATTATCTCCAATTAGCACAAACGAACATTCCATAACAGCAAGTTACCAAGGTAGGATAGAAGGCCTACAGACCATACTTATATATCTTCCCAAAAAACGAATTAATGGCTTTTATCTAGAGAAGAGCTCAAGAAAAGCTCATTTCAAATCGATTTTACAATTTTGTGACCCTTTAGGGAGCTCTATCAACTGTTTGTAAAGATTCTTTTGCTTCTCTAAGTCCTTTGCAAAATGCTCTGAGCAAGTTATAGTTATTTCTTCCAAGACCACTGCATTTTTTAGCAAAATCTTCAACACAGAAAGCTCTTTCTTATCTCCAGAATAACTATTTACTTTAATGTACTTGAGGTGTGAAAAGAAACATGAAGGCACTGGATCGAGATCCAGTATTACATCATCTTTCTCACAATAAGAGAATAAATTGATCTGCCAAAGTTCAATCAAATGAAATGTTTTAGCCAATACACCTATATGGAAAGATTTGTGATGGTAAATGTTGTAGCCCAGAGAAGTTACCTTACAAAAATACAAAGTTTCAAGGCAGAGTGAATTTTGCAATATCTTCCATAGTGCTGCACAATCCAGATTTAATGACCCCAGTTGCAAACACATGAGGTTATTGAAGATAGGCATATTAGGTAGGAGTTCTGCTGCATATGTTAGAACCTAAGACCAAGATAGAGAAATGCATCATAATTAAGAGACTTAATAAAAGGAAAAAAAAAAAGGACTAAATGTATTAATGTAGACAAGGGCTGAACTAGCTATATGCTTGGGGGCAGTAATTCATCCACGAGAATGTTCTTCTGATATGTGTCACAACTCAACGAGCATTAAAGCATAAATGGTAGCTTCACCAAATCCTTAGTGGATTTCCCTTTCAAATTTTACCATTAAATGATATCACGTTTTTGCAAGAAATGCAAATGAGGACTTACGTTGATACAATACATTAAATACTCAAATTATAAAGAGAGAAGCAAACGTACCTCAACAGCAAAACCGGATAGTCTTAGGTCTTTTACATTAGGGAGCCCTATAAGAACCTTAAACATGCGGTAAGCAACTTGTCTTGCCCTACCATCAGAGCGAGTAACATAAAAATCTGCACTTTCTAGTGAGAATGAGTTATAGAAGCAATATTCATTGAAGAATTCACCAACGTAACAATATTTTTTGAGAGTAGCTCCACAAATAATAACCTCACAATCACCCGGATTCTGCATATCAGCTTCGATTATGATTAGAGAATGAAGCTTGGGGACAGAAATACTCAAAACTTTGAGACACCCCCATTTGCATTTTTGTAAACTTAATATCTCAAGGGCTGGCAAACCAGAAAAAAGCTGCTGGGTTGTGTAATCATCCGAAAAAGTAACACTTTTGATATGCAATGTGTTTAGATTTGAGAAGCAGATTATAGGAGGAACTTTGAGGAGACACGGCATATCAAGGAAAAAGCTTGTCAGTGTCTCACAAGTAAACACACATTGAGGCAATGAAAATTGTCCTCTCAAGTCCGAAAGGCAGATACGCAAAGATTGAACATTACGCCTTACTGCGGCAGTGATCCATAACTTAACACGAGATGCATCACATTGCACATCAAATTTGAGATTGAATTTATTTATATCAGAGTCCCGAAGACAAAGCAATCTTTCCACAAAATTCATGTGAAGTGTTCTCTTAGCAGGCAAAGGTTTTCCAAATTTTAGACAGGGAATAGAAGTCCAAAGGAATTCCCATCTTTTAGAAAGTACACTGGTCCTAACAGCATACTTTATGTTTAGAAAGGAAAGGATGTGTCGAAGAATCACGTCGGGTAAGTTACCAAAGCATTTGCTGTTCCCGTCAATGCCTTGTTCTTCATTCAGTTTCTGCCTTTTAGGTTTATGAACAAGAGAATTTACCTCCATATTCAGACGGTTCCCCTATATCCCCAATACTTCGTCAGAAAACTCCGTAGAGCCGCAGTGAATTGGATATACCAACAGTCAGCAAAATACAGGAGCTTTAAGAAGGGAAAAATTCCCAACTATAAACATGAGCTATTACAAAATTTTCAACATTACAGAATCTTGGCCAGATTGAAAGATCCCTGTTATAATAAAATAAAATAAGATAAGATAATAATTATTGAATGACTTGATTTTAAATTTTGTACTACATAAATCTGAATAAAGACAGTCGATTATAATAAGAAGAAACATCGTACATATTCCAACAATACCTATGCCAAACAACCCGGGGGTAAAACCGTAAAATAAGGCAAGATGGTCATTATAATCCTAAAGAAATGATTGGGAAGATAAAATTATAAAAGTAAATTGAGTAATGCTATATACATTCTCACTCGTCTATGCTTATTTTTTTATAGTAATAATTGACTTTTAAAATTATTATTGAATTAAAATATAATAAAGATACGTCACAAATCCATTCCTTTGCACCTATTTTTTCACACCATAAATGGCTTTTAAAATCCTTACTAGAATAAAATTTAATAAAGATATATCAGTTATATCACAAATTCATTGGTTGTTTTAAAAGCACCTAAGAGACTAATTCATCTTACATTACTCAAATTACAAAGCGTGTGGGAGACGAGTTGAAAATCAGATAACAGAGACGGAGATGTTAAACAACGTAGAACGATGTTTAAGGATGATAAAAACGAAGGCTGGAACTGGATACTTACCGCTCATCTCATGCCACCGGCGAGAACTAAACGACGGCGCTTCTCGTGGGTGGATTAATGTTTCGGTTGGAGGGAAGCGAAGAGGATCAAGAAGGGATGGGATTTAATGGAGGGAATGTTTTGAATAGTCTATTTATAAGAATTCCCTCCAAAAACCTGAGCATATGCGATGGAAGGGGGTCTCTGGTTCTTGGACAGTGGAAGAGCCTGCGGGGAAGCGGAATAGACATTGAGAGTTTTTTCAACACATCGGAAATCAAACGCATAGGGAAGTGAATGAGCTGTTTTGGAAGGAACGCCTGAAAATTGAATGCACTTGGAGAAAGTTGCCAATGGGGAAAAAAACGATTCAGAAAGCACGGGGATTTCAAGGTATGCATGCAAAGAATATCATTTGGATTATCTTCCTAAGCTGCATTTCAAAATATATATAGATAATCGGGGATTTCTCAGGCATTGTCATTGTTGTCTAGCAGGGATAAATGGGCTACGTTGAGCGGGCTAATATTAATTAGGCTTTTGTGTGAAGATTACGTTTCGAATTTCAAACTCACGCTTTATTACATGTCTAATCTCTTATTTCATAAGGGACAGAAATTTCCTTTAATCCAGGTTGGAAGATATTTCATCCAACCCACATTGATACATGACAAGTGTCATCTATTAATATTGAATTTCTCAATGTTGAGAAATTCAATATTTTAAAAAATGCTTTTTAAAATATTTGGATTCTTAAATAGTAGAATGAGAGTTAATGACTATTGAGTTTTGAGGAACCCAATGTTAATAGATGACACTTGTCGTGTATCAGTGTGAGTTGGATGAAATATCCTCCAACCTGGGTTAGAGAAAATTTCTGTCCTTTCAAAAGTAAAGAAGATTACAAGTTTAAGGTTTTTTTTTTTTTTTTTTTCAAAGTAGGGAAAGGATTACATAGAACTGAACAACTACAAAGGGGTGGGCCCCAACAACATAGCCCAAACGGGAACGGCAAAAGAAAAACAAACAATAATAGACAATGATTTCATTATTGATCTCAAAAAGACCAATAACAAATCGGCTTGTCTAGAACCGCACAAGTCAATTAAAATACAAGATAGAGTTGTAATTGTTCAGTGTTCCCTGTTTAAAATACAAACAGAGATAACTATTTATTCAACATGATTATCTTCTGTTGATTGTGTAAATTTAGTCAATTACGGAACAACGGAAGCTGCATTAATTTTAGATTGTGATTGTGCTCATAAATGTGACGGTTGCAAGCGTAGATGAAATACAACGAGGAGAGTAAAATTCAAGACGACTGGAATTGACACAACATTCACACATAGCTCTTCATCAAACGTTTAGAATGGCAAACCTTAAAAATTAAACAAATGTGTTCCTTTTATCAACTACAATATTAATACGGATATAGGGTCACTAAAGAATAAAGTTAAACGAAAAGAAAAAGAGGAATGAAATGTCGTGATTTGTCTTCATAAAATATCAACAGTGTCACAAGATTTCCCATCCGCCAAATTATATATGAGACCTCGTTACATATATGCTCTATTTTACATGATTGATAGCATGAATATTGTCATAATATAGGCCAAAAAGGACGGTCATCTCAAAATGTCTTTGCGTTTTGATAACTTTTCTTAAAAAAATAAAATATTGGAGGAAATTAATCTAATCAAACCCATATGGTTAGCATCAACGACTTCAAAGAAGTGTTAACGAAAATCAGGTCAGTGCCTAATTTGTTTTGAAGTTCCTATATGGTGATAGAGGTAAAAGCCTTACATTGGAAATCTGTCTCTTTCTTAACGCATACCAATTGTTTTTCAATAATTTATACATCTCAGCTTTAGTTTATGATATAGAGCAAGATCATGGACTATCCAAGTTTGGCACATTTGCCACCCTTTTGGGAATACAAATCTCATCCCCGTAAAGCTATTAAAGCAATCTAAGGTCAAATTAGCATATCAACAAAACAATTGTATCCACGCAGAATCTCTTTAATGAGGGAATTAAATTTCCAATAATATCAGAGATTTGATATTATTACTGACATGATATCTCTCTACAGAAATCGCTACAAGGAAAATTGTCTACACAAAACTTATAAAAGGGATTGCATTAAATGATTACCTTGCTATTCTCACGTCAAAATATCATGTTTGGGCAGGTTGCCATTCGGCGGTTCTGGTCGTACGAGAACTGTTCCTAACCTCCAACCCTTTAAAATTTTGATCCAGCCTTTAGAGAGTTTAAAAGGAGAACAAGTTCTACTCAACCATCATTCTTGGTATCTTGTGTATATTTGATGCAAAAAAAAAAAAAAAAAAAAACAATTATTCCATACAAGTGATAACACATTTGAATCTGATTTTGAACCTTCTATAAAAAACAAAAAACAAAATTTACTATCTATAAGTCCGAGAAGATACATTTAAATTATTTCATTAATTTAAAGTTTGGAAAATGAAAACCAAATTAATAAACAAAAACAATTAAAGTGCCGATAATTAAGGCCGTCATACTATTGTTAGGCAGAAGCCGTATCCAATCCGTAAATCAGTGAGATATCTATGATCCCACCAGATATTCACAGTTTTTTCAATTTCAAATTCAATCACATCGCTTTTCGTGGAGATTGGTGAGATACCATCATCGCTTTATGGCAGAATTCTGGGGCTTTCTAGTCTTTTACACTCCCACACAGTCAATATCTTATTCTAACTTGCTAGATTCATAATTCCGTTAAAAACATAAAGTATTGCAGACTCTACAAACCGTTGAATTGGGCTTCTTAGCAAATCAACTTTGCTAATCAGGCTTTTGATTCCTATATAAATGGTTGTTTCAAATGCGCCGTGATTATATCGTCCTGCGCCACTGAACGAGTGGATTGTTGGGGTGTTTTAAGCTCTTGCAAAGTTTGCGTCTTTTGGTAGAAGCAAAACGATGACGCAAAACCTGGCCACAGGACGAAACATCTCTCTCTTTT
>FXXK01003691.1:0-14761 GCA_900184695.1 Betula pendula | reverse complement strand
TCTGAGATGTCACTGTATCTCGGTATCCATTTTGAGAAGAATGGCAGATCAGTTGAAGATTTAGAGAAGCCACTAGGAATGGAACACCAGAATAGATTTCAATGAGTGTTTGAAGCTATACTGGCACACTTTCTTGCTCATGTCTTTCGTGTGGGGGGCCTCTTCGAAGTCATCGGATGTTTGCCTCTTCTATGGAAGTGATTGCGCTTCATTTGTAGCCACATTCTATGAACGGAGGACCGATACCTTGGGTCCATCTCGGGCCGTCCTTGCTAGCATCTCCCATCAATTTTTGAGGAGCAAGGAGACTCTTCGCATGAGCCAATTACTATTCCAGAGCTTGCTTTGGCGGAGGCCAAGGTTTTTTAACTGTGGGGTATGCCTTTAAATTACTTAAAAGACCTTGCGGCAAGGCTTACTCAGCAAAAGGTCGCAGAAATAAGTGGATTTTTGAAGTGTAGATTGAATCAAGGTTGTGTCAGTTTCGGTTCCTTCCGAAGGTAGGAGAAGTCCTTGGAATCGAAGTAGAAACCCTCATCGTTGCTGCCTTAAGGAAAGGAGGCTTTACCTGATTTTCTTTGTCTCTCAACTTTGGCGTGGCCTTTCTCTTTTCCCCTTTTCAGCTTTATTCCGATTTCTCGGGTTTTCTTTTCCAGTTTTTCAATTCTCAGGTTTTGCCCCTCGGTTTTATTCTTCTCACTTGGGTAGGTCTTTCTTTCGAAGGAGTTTTTTACTTGTCCTCTCAAAGGGGGGCTTTTGATCCAGAATGTTATCCGAAATACTTCTTCTTATTAACACTGGTCACAATTATAGGAATCTATCTCATTGTGATGTTGTTGATCGTTCTTGTGCACAAATGGAGTATGGTCGCCCTGTCAGGCTCGCATCCTTATCAGTCGGGGGGGTGTTATACTTAGGAGCTAAGCAGAGGACATAAGGAACAGGAGGGTTATTATCAAGAATTTTAAAATTAAAAAAAACCGTTTTGGGATTAGGCACTGACGTATAGCGAAAGGAATAGACTTTCGCACGAGGAACACCCAATGTTCTCAGAATCTCTGCTCCTCGTCAAGGTCTCAGTGGGTGGGAACATTCCCGACCCGAGACAAAGAATATTTATTTCTCCAACTTTTGTTGCTCAAAAGTGTAGGATGTAGGTAATAAATGACTTACTTGCCCTGGCTCTTGAAAGCGAGTGGTACCATCCGTGTTACGCCTGACACACGATAGGATTATTTAAAAACCTTCCCTTAATAGACATCAATTGGCCATTAAAACAACAGTGGGCCATTGAATATAAGTGGCACAACAGTACCTCCATCCGTTTGGGCAAGATCTGCTGGAGAACATGGAGTAACTGTAGCAGTTCCCTACCAATGGCTGGGAAAGGGAGACGGGCCACGCGGAAACTTTTTTTTGTAGAGACAGAATCTCGCCCTCTCTACCTTATTGTCACTGGATTTTTAAAGGTGAGCTAAACGGAAGAAGGATGCCACGTCGTACGGATTATGGGCCTCGTCATCAACAGTGACTTCGCTTCTAAACCCTGATTTTTTCCAAAGGAATGTAAGGGAAGAGCTTGTTGGGAGCAGTTCTTCTCATTAACGTCAGGTTGAGAAACACTTCTGCCTCGTAACTTGGGGGTTGAGAGGCTACCTCTTCTTCGTTATCTGAGAGATCGGAGTTTTTAGATAAAGTTCTTGATCGAGTGGACGCCATTGTTGATAACGTTAGGAAAGTGAGAAACGGGGGAGGAACATGAAGGTAGTCTGGCAAGATAAAGTGGGAAAAGTGAAATCATTCGTAAGGAAGAGGAAAGCAGATTGATATAAGGTTTGGTTTTGGAGAGATATTTTGCTTTGGAGGACGAAGGCGCAAGAATTTCTATGACGACGCAACAGTTTGATTGGTTGCGTACCTAGAACGAGGCAATCAAAGCGATGCCTTTCTCAACGCAGTGTAAGCCAGCACTCGGAGAATGCGTGCTCAACCTATTATTATATCTGAAGAACGTCCGAGACGCGACGGATGAATACCTAGTCAGACCGTGGATCTAAGATAATGCCGTATGAGTGTAGAGTGATCCGTGACCAGAAGGGAGATACGCCAACATCTGACGCGATGAGAGAGTTAATTACAAGGTTCTGATAACTAAGCAGAGTTGTATTTCATAAGGATGTTATACTCTGAGAAATTTTCAGGTTGTTAATTCCGAAACGAATTTAATATCGGAGTTTGAGAATTGGGGGTAACTGTTGGGAAATATTTCCCTTTAGTCAATTGCTCCTTATGTTTCTTCATTGGTTTTGATGAAGCCCACTGGGCCTTTGCCTTAGTGATCAGTCTTGTGTTGGTTTACCCTTTCAGCCTCAGTCTCGATTATAATCATTCGTCTCAGTCTCAGTTCATCTCAGTCCAGTTTATATCATGGATATTGGCTTTCGTCCGGTCACAGTCTTTGCGGTCACAAGTCTCGGTTTATATCATGACTTTAGTCCTTAACCAACTTCTAAAGCATAACCTAAAGGAAGTTATCATGATGTTATATAAACCCCGGAAAGAGTTCTATTCAAGGGAAGTCTTAGAAGCATAACTGTTTTATTCTGGAATTTGGGGGATAACGCTTTTCTTTTATCAGATCAAGAAGATCAAGAAGGGTCTATATTCCGGAAACTTCAGGTCAAATAAATCCTAACTCAAACTCTGTTGTGAATTAGCTCAGTTCTTAGTAGAAGAGTAAGACGAAAACAAAAGTTCTAAGTTATAAATGTAAACCTTGCTGCATAACAAAGGATACAAAATTATCAATCAAGTAGTGTCGTATTTTTTCTTTTTTTTCTTATTTTTACGATCTTCTTTCTTTCTCTAAGATTTCTAACCGAGAAAACTAACTTAGGCATTGGGAGTGGAACCAGCTGGACCCCCAGCAAGTTCTTTGACTAATTTCTCGGTTTTGCAGGATTCCTGAAATTAAGAGACGTAGTTCATCTACGGAAATGTCCAACAATTTTGAAGTAGAATTAAGCGTGACCTATTACAATTGCATATATTCTCATCATCTTATATTAATTTTCGTAATGATCAGAAAAATGAAGAGTGCGGCTGGCTTTGGCTAGTTTTCTTTTCAATTTAGTAATGATTATATAAAAATACGGTAGTGTGGACATGAAATGTGTGTGCAAATTTAGCGCTCCATCAAACAATGAACTTTTTATCTTCCTGGTTTGGAATGGCACATGCAAAGATGTGCTTAATTTATGTACAGATTGATAATATAATTTATACAGTAATAAAGTTATAGAAGGATTTATTCTTTTTAAATTGATGTGACTTTAAATTACTTTAGATTAATCGATAGTCAACACTTCACAATCAGTCGCTCCACCCACCTCATTACAAGTCCAATTGTAATTTTCAAATTAACATAAATGTTTAGAATGACTCAAGGAAGACTTTAGATCCTTCCTCTAACATTACTCTAATTTGTAATGCTATATTTAATTAATTGGATCATAGTATAAATATAGGTAATGATCACTGTCAATTCTATGTTCCCTAAATTTAATGTAATTTTTAAATCACTTAATTTGTCTATTTTACTTTAAATGTGGTGGTAGAGTTATTTCATAATTAAGATTTGTTTTGTTAATGTATATGCTATATTATTTAAAATTTTAAATACTTAATAACATTATACTATTAATCATAAATTAATGATTATATATATATATATATAATATATATACTATCATTCATTTTCTATTGGATTAATGTGGTAATGCCCATCAATCATGATTTTTTTTTTTGTTTTTTTTTTGTTTAACCAATAGCTACTTCAAAGCCTGGTGGATACATACCACATCAGCACAATAAGATAGTGGAGGTGCTATAATCGTGATAATATATACTCATTACATCTAAAAATATTAATGTTGACCATAGCTTATATTTCATTTCAAATAATTTGGGTTTTCCAACTAGTACGATTTTAGGAGAAGAAACTTTTGTGAAACATGTTTTTGTTTTTTTGTTTGTTTTTTTTTAATACTTTAAAATATATATATTTAAAACATTTTTTTTTTTAAAAAAAACATAAATATAACTCAGTTTTTAATAAAAAAAAAAACACTTTCTTAATATAATATTTTGAGAAAACTTTTCCCTCATATTTCACCTTTTTTTTTTAAGATTAGTTTTGATTGTATGACCCGATTAAAAAAAGTAAATAATAATAATAAAAAAAACTTAGATATCACAACTGCATGTTAAAGTGTGAAACTAATAAATCTAAAAGGTTAAAATTGTCATTCTATTCTCAACACAAATACACTGATCCCTTGTCATAAACTGTTTTTGAAAGTTCTAGACTCTACAATTTTTTTTTTCTTATTGATGGCTCCACGTTCAGAATGAGAAATGAACTTTTTATTATGTTAAAGCAAAAAGACCAAAAAAAAACATTTCTTTCTCACTAATAAAGTTGGTTCAATAAAAGAATGAAGGATAAAATAATCATTTAGGGAGGACACAAAATAAACGAAAAATGACGAAAAAACATCAAATAAAAAATAAAAATTCTTATTTCCAACAAACGATCGGAGTGAGTAAATAAATAAGGGTAAAATATCTTTTACCATCAAATAAAAATTTGCTGTATTAAGGATGGCTCTTTTTATATATATAGGAAGATATGCATGTAATGACGGATTTGGCTTATATGCGGTAGTGAAACTACCGCATATCTCGGGTAGTATTTTTGCACGGCTAAGATGCAACAAAGCTTTTGTAATCAAACTTCACGCCGGTTTTACAAAACAGCAAGACCAAACGGTAGAAGGTGACTTTTTCTGTGGAAACATAACAGCTAACTCTTTTCTTCTTATTCTTCTTTTCTTTCTTTTTTTTTTACACACTGTTCAGTCCTTTTTTTTCGTGAAACATATAACGGGCCACTTGGTTCAGTACTTCTCTGTTGTCTTCCTCCTACTGGTTCTACGTTTTTTCATAAACTAGCAAGGACCCTCTGTAGCTAGCCAATATATAAAATATATTTAGGAGTTATTTTTCAAGTAAATTAGCATCTGGTTCTATAACTTTATGCTTCATTATTGTCAAGCATAATCCAGATAGAAAAATCTTGTTGTTTTTGTTAAGCTTTAATTATTGATATCAAGAAATAATATCATTGCTGTTTTTGTTAAAACATACTATACTATTCTTCTAGTGGAGCATCTTCAGGGTGCAGCTAGCACAATTCGGAACTTGGTCTGAAGGCGATCTTCAGCATGTTATGGATCAAAGAAAGTGGTAAAAGATAGCTGTCAAACCATGAATCGGCACATAGATCACGGATTGCGGCAAGCCGAAGAACTGTTGGCCCAAGCGTCGTCAGCTCACAAAGGAGAACAACAACCAAAATACTTACAAGCATGAACATAGGTCTCTCCAGCTCTACTTGAACATTGAGGCTGAGAACTCAATTCTCAGAGCACAAATATGCGGTGGTTTAGACACCGGATCCGGTTGGGGACCTAGGCTTTCCTCAGGACCTCAAGGATTTGCTGTGGAACGGAGCGTAGAAAAGAAAAAAAGAAAAAAAGAAAAAAGAAAAAGAGCATGTCCGTTACGTTTCACGGAAAAAAGTCCACCTTCTACTTGCTTGTTGGTAAACGGCGTGAGTTTGGGGTTATAAAAGCTTTGGTTGGATCTGACCGTACAAAAATCTACCGTAGATATGGGTAGTTTTCACTACGCATATAAGCCAAATCCTGTAATGACATGTTTTATATGTTTTTAATATTTCAAAGAAACAGCTTGAATAATCAAATCATGCAACGGTTGTATCTTTGTATTTAAATAATTAAAGTTGGGCCCACAATGATTGAAGAGTGAATCCAGCAACAATTATTTTAGTCTAAGTTGATCTCATGCGTTTACTTTTGAGTTTTGACAACATATTATTTTAAGTTATTTGATATGATATTATTAATGTTTTCAAGAAAAATACTAAAATATAAATTATTTTAGTTTCATCTTATACTAATTACTTAATAATGGTTTGAAGTTAATCCAAACATAAAAAAAATATTCCATACGTTTTGAAATAGTTCAAAAAAAGGACCGGGTTTGGTGGGATCCTATCATGCAACAAACATTCTTGAAATTAATATTTTCTATTTATATTACCCATACTCTGCTAAAATGATTTCCACAAAATTTACTTCTATTTACTTTAGAACGGAGTTGAAAATTAGCTAAAAAATTGCCCTTATTATTTTACTCAATTAGTGCCCTTCCACACAAACTCAAAAGAAATAATCATTACTTATAAAAAAAAAAGAGAAGAAATAAATCATTATTAATTACTGAAAATTTAAGGCTCATTTTGTAAAAATTATATTTTTTTGCTTTCTGTTTTTTTTTTTTTTTTCCTTCTCAAACAAAACCACATCTAAAAAATAAAACAATTTAAACTTAAAATAAAAAGAAAAAAAAAACATCCTAAAACCCATACCAAAAGTAATTAAGTTTGATTTGACTTGACAAGTTATGGTAAAAACAAAAAAACAAAAAAACAAATGGTTAAACACATTTTCGGTACATGTGGTTTGCGTCATTATCAAATAGCTATTTCGATTTAAAAAGTATCACAGATAGTACTTGTGTTAACATAACTACCAGTTAGTACTCCCGTTAGGATTCCGTCCAAAAAGTTAACGGAGCGTCACGTCACCACCAACTAAAATGCGAATGTGTCCATAAGCCAGGTTTGAACGTCACGTCAAATTTAGAAAATAATAAAATAATAAACTTAAAAAAAAAAAGCAAAAAAAATAACCCAAATTTTTTAAAATTCTATGGGGGTGGCGACAACCCCATTTTAGCCAAGGGTGTAAGGCCCGCCTTTTAATATATTTATATATATCTATATATAATTACTATATATTATATATATATTTGAAAGAAATAGAAATTTTATTAGATCATGAATGTCCTTTGCTCAAAAATTACAAGGTTATGAAGAAAGTCGGGTAAGGATCCCGCCACAACAAATTGATCGACTTCGTGGCAGCTGCTCTAGCAAGAGTGTGTGCCCTGCATTGGCTACCCGCCGGATATATGAAAGATGCAAGAAGAAAAATTGGAAGAGGCTTTGCCGGATTCTTCTATAAGCTGGTCGTACTTTTCCGCAGTCCCCCTGTTGAAGCAGTGTCTGAACGAGCTCAGTGCTTCCCCTTCGAGATGAACGGCTGGGAACTCCAGCTCACGGCCTAAAGCCACCGCCCGCCAGAGAGCCATTGTCTCGGCCACAACAGGGTCGCTGATAGAGGGAATAGTAGCACAGAGTGAGGCCACGACAACCCCCTCCGCGTCTCGAGCTAAAACTCCCACTCCCATTTGGTGATTCGCCTTGTCAATGGCAGCATCCCAGTTGATTTTGATGAAACCCCCCATCGGCCTCTGCCATTTCTGCAGCTCAGAAGCCCCACTAATCCCCACCACGGTCACAGAGTCCTGGTTGGCAACATGGAACTCCTCCAAGGAAGCAATCCCCTGTTTGACCAGTTGAGTTGGAGGGGAGAAAATCCGACCAAAGACGACAGTGTTGCGCCTCAACCAGATGCTTCGAGCCAAGCACACGACCACTTCTACCTCAACAGTCTCCAAATGTTCAATTAATTTCTCAAAAAGCTGGAACCCATCGTGAGCCTGTATGGATAACTTTTGGATTCGTTTGCTGCATTCCATCCAGACCCCCTTAGCTGAATCGCAACTCCAAAGGATGTGGACCACTGTCTCAGCAAAACGGCCACAAATCGGGCAAAGTGGGTCTGAAACAATTTTTCGCTTGAAGAGATTATCCCGAGTGGGAAGGGTATTCGAACAGACACGCCAAAGGAAGGCTTGCACAACTCTGGGCACTTCCAATAACCAGATTTGTTTCCACACTGGTGACGCCCGTGACCCTGAGGAACATTCCCCTTTAGCACGCTGATTTCTTTCCAGCTGTAAGTAGTAAGCACTTTTAACCGAGAACATTCCACTGGAATTTCCCCCCCAAATCAGTTTATCAGGGTGACCGTGGGGGCTAATAACCAGATTGCTAATTAAATTTACTTCCTCTGTGCTGAAAAGATTCTTCAGAAGAGAGAAATCCCACCAAGATGACACAGGGTCAATGAGGGAGGATACTGTCGCATTCGGCTCCAGGAGTCGGATTGGTGACTGAATGGAATAAGTTGAAGGTCTGGGAATCCACTGATCTTTCCAAATCCTTATGGTCTGTCCATTCCCCACACGCCATATGAGCCCCTCTTTTAGAAGAGCCTGTGAACTTACAATGCTGCGCCAAGCATATGATGGGCGGACTCCCAATTTAGCATCCAAAAAATCACTTCTCGGGAAGTACTTAGCTCGCATAATCTGTGACAGTAGAGAATTTGGTGAATGAATTAGCCTCCAACCTTGTTTGGCGAGCATGGCCACATTGAAGCTTTCGAGGTCGCGAAACCCTAAACCCCCTTGAGCCTTGGCCAAACCCATTTTTTCCCAACGCAACCACACTGTTTTTGACACATTCTCCTTGTGTCCCCAAAAGAACTTGTTCATCAAGGAGTTGAGATCTCTGCACAGTGTCTTGGGGAGTTGGAAAATGCTCATACTGTAAGTTGGAATGGCTTGTACAACTGCTTTGATGAGGACTTCCTTACCCGATTGGGACAAAAACTTCTCCTTCCATCCATTAAGCTTCCGTCGAACCCTCCCTTTAATGTCATTAAAAGTGCGGATCTTTTGGCGCCCAACCAAAGCTGGTAAACCGAGGTACTTGTCAAAACTGGATGTTGAGGAAGACCCTAGGATGGAAAGGATATGTGCTTTAAAATTCGCCTTAGTGTTGCTACTGAAAAAAATGGAGGTCTTGTCTCTATTGGTTTTTTGTCCCAACGCGTTCTCATATACCTCCAATATGTTATGAATAGCACACCATTCCATGAAGGTTGCCCGGCAGAACAAGAGGCTGTCATCGGCAAATAGTAGGTGGCTCAATGTAGGCCCCCCTCTGACAATAGGGAAACTCGAGATTCTGTGCTGTCGGACAGCGGCTTCAATAAGTGAACTCAGCCCCTCGCCGCACATCAAGAACAAATACGGGGAGAGAGGGTCTCCTTGGCGCAGGCCGCGGGTGGGATAGAGACGTCCATAGGGGGAGCCGTTGATTAGAATGGAATATGACACCGAGCGCACACAGACCATAATGAGATGGATCCATTTCTCAGCAAAACCAAATTTCCTCATTATTGCCTCCAAATACACCTATTCCACTCTGTCGTAAGCTTTGCTCATGTCGAGTTTTATCGCCATATATCCCTTTCTACCTTTTAATCGCGTAGCCATCGTATGGAGGGCTTCGTATGCCACCAGAATGTTATCAGAGATTAACTGGCCAGAGATGAAGGCACTCTGCTGCAGTGAGATAATACTGGGTAACACTGTTTTTAGACGGTTTGCCAGCACCTTTGCAATAATCTTGTAAAAGACGTTGCATAAGCTAATAGGTCGGTAGTCAGTGACCTTTGAAGCTGAAGCCTTCTTTGGTATCAAAACAATGTAAGTCTCATTAAGGGAGGGTTCAAAGTTACCTGTATTCAGAAAGTGTAGAGCAGCTTTCCTGACCTCTTTCCCCACAATAGGCCAATGGTGTTGGAAGAAGGACGCTGAGAAACCATCGGGACCCGGGGCCTTGAGAGGATGCATTTGTGATAAGGCCATGTCTATTTCCTCGGCTACAAACTCCCTTGTTAAAGAAACATTCATTTCATGGGATACCTGTGCCTGAATTCCAACAATACTTTCCTCAACCCCTGTAGGCACGTTGGTTGTAAAAAGTTGCTGGAAGTATTGTGTGAACGCTCTGGCTATATCCTCTATTTGATCCCAGTGCTGACCCTCTTCGTCCGTGATGGATCCGAGATGATTTATCTTACGGCAATGGCAGGCCCAAGCATGATAGTATTTTGAGTTGCGGTCACCGTGCTGAAACCAGTTCCTCTTAGCACGCTGCTTCCACTTAACATCTTCCATCTCAAGAAGGTGGTCTATCTCTTGTTGAAGGGAACGAATAGCCTCCCGTTGGCTGGGAAGTTCGTGGAGTTGCAAAGCGGCTAAGGCCTTCGTTTTCTCGGATAAAACCTTTGTTGCATTTCGGTACTTGGCATAACTCCACTGCGAGAGCTCTCTTTGGCAGTTCAGTAGCCTCATCCGTGTATTCTGCAGAATTGATGGGCCTCCACCCTCACACGACCACGCCCTTTGCACTATTTCTGCACTTTCAGCATCTAGATTCCATTTTGCTTCGAATCTGAATAAACGTTTCTTTTGGCTCCAGCGCTTGGGGGAAAAGACCACCACTATCGGTTTATGATCTGATGTCCGTGCTGCCAATACTCGCACGTCCACACTGGGATGAAGTGAGCACCATGCGCTGTTGGCTACCGCGCGATCCAGTCGCTCTTTCATAAAATGGCCAGCCTCGCGATTGTTGGCCCATGTGTAACGTGACCCACTGTACCCCAAGTCATCAAGCTGGCACTCCTCCAGAGCACTTCGGAACCTCTGCATTTGAGCCTCCCTCCGGGGAACCCCCCCTGATTTCTCTGTTTGGTCCACAATTTCGTTGAAATCCCCCACACATAGCCACGGTATTGGGCTGAATTGGCTAAGATGGGAGAGGAGTCTCTAGGAATCCTCCCGTTGCTCTCTGTCGGGGTGCCCGTAAAATCCGGTGAATTTCCAAGATTGAGAGGAACCCACTGGTAAGATGATGGCATTGATATGGTGTCGAGAGAAGTTTTGGATAACAACCTCCTCCGCCACTCTCCACAGCAGAGCTAAACCACCGCTCCGACCAACCGGATTGACTACTAACATACCCGCGAAACCGAGTTTATTTCGGACAAATTGCATTCGACGCTGACTGATTTTTGTTTCCATAAGAAACAAAAACCCGGGCTTCTTTTCCCCTACCAGCTGGCAGAGGTCTCTGACTGCCCGGGGGTTCCCAAGCCCCCGGCAGTTCCAGCTAAGTAGACTCATTGAGTCCGGCGGGGCTGTACACCAGCCTCCGCCGAATCCGGAAGTAGATGAGTCTCATCTACCAAGCACAACTTCCCCTTTTTTCTGGCTTTTTCTTCCAACCCCATATGAGCCAACACTAAGACAGGCCTCTTGGCCGTCCCATTTCTGGTTGGAGCCAGAGTACTCCTATGACCCCCTTCACGAGCCTTCTGTTTCCATCGTTTGACTGAAGTGGGTGCCCTATCCCCCCTTTGCTTGGAGCAGTAGCAGTAAAAAGGACCCCCAACTAAGGGGGTTATAGAACCATTAAGGAGCCGAACGTTCCCCCTGGGCCACGTCCCCATTGGTTTCCTGAATGGAATTCATAAGTGAAGCCCCGTCCAGGTCAGTCCCTCTCACAGGTTCTAGGCCCATCCCTGGCCCAAATACTGAGGTAGGCCCCGAAAGCCCAGCCCTCATGTCTCGGCTTGCTGTCTTGGACCCATGTTTCAATTGGCACCGTAAATCCCGCGTTTCCATTACTCGAGCATTAGTGACCGTTGTGGCTTGGCCATAATTGTGATCCCCCGAATCACTCGGGACAACATTGATTTTCGTCTTTCCCCTCAAATCTGCCGATTTGGGCAAAAGATCACCCTCTGGAATGGAAGGTTTTCGAGAATCCCTCCCGATTTCCTTTTGAGGCGACACCCTATCAGACCGAATCCCGTGACTGCCGCTTTCCTCACTGGAAGCTGTAGGAAGACCACCGTGGGAGGCGCCGCCTGAGAGGGTACCGCCCGTCGACGAGGAGAGACTACTTTCCCTTCGCTTCGACAGCCGTTCTCCCTGCAGGCCCCCGAAGGAGCGCTTAGGCTCATCGGCTCGCAGCCAAGACCCCCATTGGGCTTCTTCCTTCTCTTCGTTGCGACCAGTTGGAGGACCCATTGTGCATCCTGTGGGACTATGCAGAATACGGCCGCACCGAAAGCAAAACAGGGGCAATTTTTCATATTTGAAGGACACCCAGTGAGTGGTGCCATCCAACTGCAAAGCCCTGCCCCGTTCGAGTGGTCGGTTCAAATCCATGACTACCCTGAGGCGCATGAACCGGCCCCATCTCCCACCATCACCCGCGATAACCACGTCCTCCACTTCTCCTATCGATGCTGCAATTTTTTGACCCACCCCTTTTGTCATACAGATAAGGGGCATGTCATGAACCTGAACCCAGAAAGGGGAATGCAAGAACGACATCTGGGAGGGAGATGTGCGGCCATCGAATTCACGCAGTATCACTAAAACCCGATCAAAGAGCCAGGGTCGTCCCTCCATGACCCGCACTTTATCAGCGCTAACGGAGAACTCAAAGAGCCAGAGATGGTCCTGGAGCTCTTGAAACTCCACTCTACCCACTGGTTTCCATAGACGGAGGAGAAGGGTTTTGAAGGCTTCTCGGTTGATGCGCTTGTCCGTCCCGATCCGCCCCACCAGACAACGGGTTCCTATCGCTCTTAATTCGGCAACCTCTTCATCGTGGATGGAAATCCGGTCGTTCTCTCCTCCGATAAGCAGCATTCTGCCACACAAATCCGATATATCGTCGTCCATACTCATGGGGTTCAGGCCCAGATGGCAGACGACCGTCGAAATACCTCACTTCACCAGTACGGCGGGAGACAGCCCCGCAACCCTAGACTCTGAAAGAGACCATCGGGAGCGAAAAAAAAAAAGTTGCATTCCCCGCCTTTTAATATAAAGCGTAAAGTGTATTGTCTGAATAACCACATGATATTACTACATTAGAGATAATAAATTCTCGTAGCGGAAGATATAAGAAAGTACATATATTTTTTTTGTACAATACCATAATCTATTTTATTAGCTCGGCATATTGACTTAATGTTTAAGAACATATTTACTTATATTTATCTTATTTAATGAGAATAATAATTTCCACATGACACTTTTAGAGCAATTTAAAATACCTCCGCGATAAATAAACATAAATATAATTGTCCTACATAATAAATACACACTAAATAGATAACATATGTACCACATGTGACATTTTTATAAAAATAACTATGTTAATGTTATATTACAAAATAAAGGAAGACGCATACATAAGACCTGATATATATATATAATATATAATTATATATATATATATATATATATATATATATATATATATATATATAATAATACTTTCCATATATATCAAGATCGGCATAAGAATCTTGACCATCCTGATCTCATCTTCCATTCCTGCACATTCTTCTATGTAATTGTTGATTATTACCACAATGACATGAATAATTAAGTGAGTCAACTGTTTCAATAAATATAAGGATTTCTGATATTAGTTATCACACTTATGAAAATAACATCTTCAATGATTATAAAAATCAGTTAAAGAGATTTCCAAATAAAAACTGTTGGGATGAAATATCCCTTTTTACTATGCCCACATTTTTGACACGTGTAAGGCCAAGATGCAATCTTGGCCAAAGTCAAATCCCTTTATATAGAAAGGGGAGACCTTTTCATGGGGGGACTTTTCTGGACTTTGGAACTTCTTCTTCTCTCTCTCTTTCTCTCTCTCAGACAGGAGCTCTCTGTGAAGAGCTCCGGCACCACTGATCCACCTCCTAGAGGGAAAGCTACGACTCTCTCTCTCTCTCTAGAATCCCCCATTTATTTTTCTCATTCTATATAAGCATGCTAACTTAAGCATCGGAGGGTCTTCGGATCCGGCCGGGGACATTCTGATGGCTCTTTATTTTGCAAATATACTGCTCTTATGCCGGGGGAATTTACTTTCAGTTCAACCGTACGTTGGTTGCTACAGTCGTCGACTCAACGAAGAAGACGACCTAAAAATAGCACCAACAAAAACCATTTAACATAGCTGATAAGATAAGCATATGAAAAAGCTAATAAATAATATAATCTCAGCCATAAATAAATAAATAAATAAATGTATATATATATATATAACAATGAAACACATAGATACATATATGTCTAAAGCAAGAAAATAATAACGAGATGAAATGATAGTTTTAAATGCAAGTCTTATTTCTTTTCTTTCACTCCACTCATGAAGAGCTGACACTCGATTAACAGATTTTTTTGGACCCGACGCTCCCTCCATATAAAGCTTATTTGTTTATTGCTGAAAGCCTATGGTCCCAGCCGACTGAAAGCCTAAGGTCCAAGTCTTATTATTATTAAATCTTTCACGTGAGCCTAAGGTCCACTAGCAGCCATCACCCCCTTCTACTCACTAGTTTTTGTTATTAACATATTTATTAGTCACAATGGTATTCACAATATGCATCAATCACACGCAAACAGTTTTAGGCAGTCAATAGATAAATCTGCAATCATTATATTATTAAAATCAGTATCATTTCTCAGTAAGTAATTTATACTTATAGTTCTTGTAGGTTGCAGATATGAATACGTCACAGGCAAATACTGCAATTTAATTTAAGCTTTTTCATTAGCTAGGAATTTAATTAAAGCTTATTACGTCATTTATTTATTTGAGTTTCTTAATTTTACCTAGACATTATTATGGCATATAAAAAATGGCATTAGCATTATCACATATTTTCTTATGTGTATTATTATGACATTTATATAGTTAATGTCCAAAATATTATGAAAGTAAAAATGAGCATTATAACATTATTAG
>FXXK01003688.1:0-13969 GCA_900184695.1 Betula pendula | reverse complement strand
TTGGTTGAATCTCTCAGGTTGGGCTCCCTGTTGTTTCCTTCCACGACCCCAGTTAGAATGGTTCTTGGGCATGACAGTGTCTTGGGCATCCCTCGTTGGGGACCTCTTTCCAACGGCTGGATGGGTGACAACCGGTGCTTTGTGGGCCCCTCTTCGTTGCTTTGCTGTCAGGGTAACAAGTTTATGGAAAGGTCAAGTCCTCAGCTTGGGTTGTACAGGTAGCCAAGGATTTGAGTCATCTTGTGAGCATTTCCTGCGTTGGCGATGAGGAGAGATTATCAGCTTTGTTTGAAAACATGGTGGATTGCAATTTCGAGAATGGTTCGGTCTCTAGTGTACGCACAGGCAAGAAAGGGATGAGAGAGCTAAATGATTTGTTCAGCTCTATTAATTATGACGCACATAGTGGTAGCTCGTCCCGGGGGCGGAACAAGGCGAGGGCTCATATTGGTCTTTTATGAAGCCTTCTATAATTTCTTGGAATGTTTGTGGGCTGAATGAGAGTGATAAGCGGTTGAAAGTCAGGAATCTTTTAAGAAAATGGAAGGCTGACATTATTTGCCTGCAAGAGACTAAAATGGCTTCCATTTCGGGTAGTTTTGTGAGGAGTGTGTGGAGCTGCCCCTATGCTGATTGGTGCTATCTTGCTTCTAGAGGGACTGCTGCTGGAATCTTGCTTATGTGGGATAGGAGAGTTGTGGAAAAGATGGAGATGTATGTGGGAGAGTTTGTTGTTGCCTGCTCCTTCAGAAATGTGGCAGATAGTTTTTCTTGGGCCTTTGCCGGTGTTTATGGCCCTCATTATATCAGTCCTAGAAGGTTCCTCTGGGAGGAGCTAGCTGGCCTTATGTCTTGGTGGGAGCTTCCTTGGTGTATTGGGGGTGACTTCAATGTTACCCGGTTTTCGAATGAAAGATCAGGGGATGGCCGTTTTCGCTTAGAGATGATGGATTTCTCAGACTTTATTTCGGAGCAAGGTCTTATGGATCTCCCTCTCGCAGGGGGAACGTTTACGTGGTCCAACATATCCTCTTGGTCCCGTCTTGATAGATTTTTGGTTTCTTCGGACTGGGAAGCTAAGTGTCCAGGTCTTCTGCAGAAAAAGATGCCTAGGTTGTGCTCCAACCATTTCCCTATCCTTCTTGATTGTGAAGGTATCAAAGGAGGAGCTAGACCGTTCAAGTTCGAGAATATGTGGCTAAAGGCTGATGGGTTCATAGAGAGGGTGAGGCTTTGGTGGTCGTCCTATTCCTTCCAAGGCGAGCCTAGCTTCATTTTCGCTCAAAAGCTTAAGGCTTTGAAGGTTGATTTGAAGAAGTGGAATGAGCAGGTTTTTGGAAATATGGAGCACCGTAGAAAAGTTCTGTTGGAAGAGTTGAATGCTCTTGACAACTTGGAGGAAGGTCGTGGGCTAGAAGTTGAAGAGAAGATTCGGAAGAGCATTGTTGTTTGCGAGCTTGAGCAGGTTACTCTTCTGGAGGAGATTAGCTGGAGGCAGAAGTCTAGAGCCTTGTGGCTTAAGGAAGGGGACAGATGCACTAAATTTTTTCATCGGGTGGCCAATTCGAATAAGAGATTTAATTCCATTGAGTCTCTTTCGGTTAATGGTTCCGTTTCTTCAGACCAAGCAACCATTAGAAATTCAGCGGTTCTTTACTTTCAAAACCGTATTGCTAGCGGCCTAGGTTGGATGGCTTGGACTTCAATTCCATTGAGGTGGCAGAGGCTCAGTCCTTAGAGCTCCCCTTTGAGGAAAGGGAGGTATTGGAGGTTGTGCAGGGCTTGAATAGAGATAAGGCTCCTGGTCTAGATGGGTTCTCTATGGCCTTTTTCCAAAATTGTTGGGATGGGATCAAATCAGATGTTATGGGAGTCTTCCAAGATTTTCACACTCAACAAATTTGTTAAAAGCTTCAATGCCACTTTTATTGCCTTAATCCCCAAGAAGTCTGGGGCTGTTGATATTAAGGATTTTCGACCCATGAGTCTTGTGAGTGGAGTCTACAAGATCATTGCCAAAGTCTTGGCTAACAGGCTAAAAAGGGTTGTGAACAAGGTGATTTCAAACCCNGTTAAAAGCTTCAATGCCACTTTTATTGCCTTAATCCCCAAGAAGTCTGGGGCTGTTGATATTAAGGATTTTCGACCCATGAGTCTTGTGAGTGGAGTCTACAAGATCATTGCCAAAGTCTTGGCTAACAGGCTAAAAAGGGTTGTGAACAAGGTGATTTCAAACCCTCAACACGCCTTTGTAAAAGGTAGGCAAATCCTTGACTCAGCCCTTATAGCTAACGAATGTGTGGATAGCCGCATCAAGTCTGGTATTCCTGGGGTTATTTGCAAGATGGATATCGAGAAAGCTTATGATCATGTGAACTGGGGGTTTCTTTTATACTTGTTGAGGAAGTGCGGCTTTGGTGAAAAATGGATTTCTTGGATTTCTTATTGCATCTCTTCGGCGTGCTTCTCCATTTTGGTGAATGGTACTCTGGCTGGTTTTTTCAATAGCTCTCGAGGTTTGAGGCAGGGCGATCCTCTTTCTCCTCTCATGTTTGTTATTGTTATGGAGGCGCTTAGCAAGATGCTCACTATTACTGTAGACATGGGTCTTCTCTCAGGTTTTTCTATGGGTTCTAGGACCTCAGAAGTGGTGTTGATTTCTCATCTGCTGATCGCAAATGATACTCTAGTCTTCTGTGGGGCCAACCCTAATCACCTTCGTTATCTTTGAGGCTTATTCTTATGCTTAAAGCTGTCTCTGGGTTGAAGGTTAATCTGGCTAAGTCAGAGCTGGTTTCGGTGGGCAATGTTGATAATGTGGAGGATTTGGCTGTCATCATGGGTTGTAGGGTTACCTCTTTGCCGCTAAAGTATCTTGGTCTTCCTCTAGGGGCTTGCTACAAGGCCAAGTCTATCTGGAATGGGGTTGTTGAAAAGATTGAGCGAAGGCTGGCCGGCTGGAAACGGATGTACTTGTCTAAAGGCGGTAGGCTTACTCATAAAAAGCACTCTCTCCAGTTTGCCTACATACTTCTTATCCTTGTTCCTCATTCCTGCTAGTGTGGCCAACCGGATTGAGAAGCTGTTTCGTGACTTCTTGTGGGGTGGGCTAGGTGATGAGTTCAAATATCACATGGTTAACTGGTCTATGGTGTGCTCTCTTGTTTTTGAGGGAGGTTTGGGGATTCGGAATTTGAGGACCTTTAATAGGGCCCTTTCTAGGAAAGTGGTTGTGGCGTTATGCGCAAGAGAGAGAGGCATGGTGGAGATTAGTTGTGGAGGCAAAATTTGGCAGTGTGAGGGGCGGGTGGTGCTCTCTTATTCCCACGGGGTCGCATGGGGTGGGGTTGTGGAAGAACATCAGGCGGGGCTGGAGCTTGTTTTGTAACCACGTCATATTTGAGTTGGGCGATGGATCCAGAATCAGATTCTGGTTTCACGTGTGGTGTGGTGATTTGCCTCTTAAAGATGCCTTCCCGGTTTTATTCGGCCTTGCTTGTGAGAAAAATGCGCTTGTTGCAGATCATATGGATTTCTCTAGTGGTTCCCTTCAATGAGAGATTATCTTTGTCCGCGCGGCTCACGACTGGGAGCTGGACTCCGTTGCTTCCTTTTTCACTCTTTTATATTTTCTCAGCGAGAGAAGGAAAGGGGTTGATAGGCTATGGTGGATTCCCTCGCATAAGGAAAAATTTGATGTTAGATCCTTCTACAGTGTTCTAACTCGTAACGTTGTTCATCCTTTTCCGTGGAAGAGTATATGGAGGACCCAAAGCTCTTGTGAAAGTGGCTTTTTTTGCTGGGTCTGCGGCTCTTGGGAAGATTCTTACCATTGACAATCTTAGAAAGAGACATGTCATCGTGATTGATAGATGTTGTATGTGCAAAAGGCAGGGGGAGTCGGTGGATCATCTTCTTCTTCACTGTGAGACTGCTTGTGCCTCATGGGATACCATTCTTAGTCGCTTTGGGTTGTCTTGGGTTATGTCACTGCGGGTTATTGAGCTGTTCGAGTGTTGGTGGACTGGGGGTCGCCCCAATAGTATGGCTGTGTGGAAGATGGTGTCTCTTTGCCTAATGTGGTGCCTTTGGAGGGAGCGAAATGATAGATCTTTTGAGGATCAAGAAAGGACGCTTGAGGAGCTCAAGTCATTCTTTTTCCATTCTCTTTTCTCTTGGACTGTTGCTTATTTAGCTCCTTTAACGATTAGCTACTCGGAGTTTTTCGTACTTTTTTCTTCCCCTACTTAGGTGGCCTTATTGTATACTTCTTGTGTACCAGGGCTACGCTTTTGTGTTTTTATAAAAGTTCTCTTATTTATAAAAAAAAACATGTAAGGGAATTCATTCTTTTGAAAATATTTAGGGTCTGGAATTTATCTCGAAAATAATGTGAATTGTTAGTTGGGAAACCAGAAGCAAGAAAATCTTTCAGTTAGGGTTAAAAAAAAGTTTTAGTCTGAGTAGAGGAAGAGAAACAAAAATAAGTAAGAAAGATTCAGTGTGTTGTTTGTAAGATATACAGTTTAGGTGATGAATGGGACTTGCTTCTGAATGTTGAAAAGGTCCTGTTATCTATGACTTTTTCAGAAAATTATTATTCTATCTTAGTGACAGTTATCTGCATGGTAATGATTCATCGAGTGCTGGTGAGGCTTTGTTACTAACTCATTGGTCATGTCTTCAGCAGTTACAATATGCTTATTTAAGGGAATGTGTGCGTTAGCTGACCTACATGCCATTAGGACGGTTTTTAGGGTGGAGAGATTCATTCCCAGGATAAGTGTCTTACTGTGCCAGTCCTTTGAGCCCCTGACAATCCTGTTCCATACGTGCGTTTGCAACAATTTGCAACAATGTCCATATGCCTTCTTTAGGCTAGAAATTAACCCTAGTGATTGTTTGGTTCTGTCAAGGCATCATATTACCAATCATCAATGAACTCCATGGAACTGCTTCCTATAAACACACACACACACTCTCTCTGTCAAGTCATCATATTACCAATCATCAATGAACTCCATGGAACTGCTTTCTATAAACACACACACTCTCTCCTCCCTCCTCCCCTCATTTTTTTCAAGGCTTCTGTTAATGTATTAATTATATGACTAGATTTATTTATTTTCTAATAGCTTAAAATTTTGAAATAGATAGTGATTTAATATGATATCAAAGAGCAGAATGATTGAGTTTGAACATACCTCTTCAATTTCCCACCCCTCTTTTGGTTAAATATTTCATGTGTTAGTCTCACTTGTCGAGAGAGAATTTGAATCCTCACGTGAGGGAGAGTTTCAATGTATTAATTTGAATCCTCATGACTCAAGTACTGCCATGATATATCTGATCCATGCACATTATCATGAAAAATGGATGCAAATTTTTGGCTGCTACTTAGTATCGAATAGATGTATATAGGGAGAAATCACTTTGAAGCGACTATTCCCTGAATTTGCACATAACTCACAGATTTTTTTTTTATACGTGCAGTCTTTCCTTGCTGTGATCGCTGTTCTGCTTGGCTTATCAAGGGGCACTCATGCCTGGTGAGATTAAAATCGACTGCAAAATCTAATGTATAAAATACCTGTATGTAAAAGAACAATTGCTTGTCTATGTAATTTTGCTTGGAGCTTGTTCTAACTTGTATTTATTTACATATTCCTGGCATTCTTCTGAATTGCTAGTGAATGCCTATTTACTAGATTGCCCAAATGTTGAAAGTTTCATGGAAATGAGAGGAAATGCTGTATTTGTAATATTCAAGTGTAATGTTATTCTTATTCCATCAATATTGCAATATTTTCAGGTAGGCATGTGCATGTCCTTCTCTGTCCCACTGGGAAATATGTTCTGCCCAGTCAAACAGGGCTCAGTCCCTACTTCTATAGTTTTTTTTTTTTTTTTTTGGAAAAAGGAAAAAAATATTTTTTTGTTGAGTATCTTAAATGAGTAATGCTACACTCTCACTTTTCCACACATTTTCTCATACATATAGGTGGCTCTTAAAACCACAATTGGATTAAAATTCGATAATGAAAAGTCACCTAAGGTGGTAAGAAAATAAGTTTGAAAAAGTGAAATTGTGTAGCATTCATCCTAAATAATGGACTATCTATAGCTACGTAATTTAAGAAGTACAAAAACAAAGTTACCAAATAAGAGAGAAATATTGGAGCTTATAAGACCTGTGACCTAATTCCAATGGGCCTAGTTTCAATTTGAACCGGACTACACTAAACGCAATCAATTATTCATTTAGTGGCTGGACCCTTGGGCCAACTTCGAAACCTGGACTTATCAAACATGACAACGTATTGCTACGGAAAAATATTTTTTTTCCGTTGAGCATGTGATTTTTATATGTATTTTTAATGCATATGATGATTACATATTTTTTAAAAAAACGTTAATTTAATAAATTGGATTAGAAAAATTTATTCTAATCTAGTTTTTTGATAAGAAACTTTGGTATCTGTTTCATATATATCATGATAATAGAGCATGTTGTTCTAACAAAACAAAATCATATAAATAATTAAGAATTTCTTCCATCTAAACTTGATGTATTCTAATTTAGTTTGAAGGTAAACTTTGTCTTTAGGATCATTTTAAACCTTGCCAATTTCCTAGCCATATATGATTATTATTATTTTTGAAAGCTAGTGTATATGATTAATGGAAGTTAATAAAGTGAAATTAAAATATTATTTTAATTGTTAAAAATGGGTAATGATTATTAGAATATAATTCTCTATAGGTTTTTATATATAAAAAATTTTTTTTAAAAAGGAAAAACTTTACAAAAGCCCCCTGAACTTTCATGCGATTTGAAGAATTCCCAATCTTTGATTTTTCTCAGTTTCATCCATCGAATTTCTAATTTCTATAAAAAAACTTCATTTCGTCTGTTTTCACTGTTAAATTTTTTTGAAATTTTCAAAATACTTTTGTATTTTTAACAAAAAAAATTATAAAAATATCTAAACCCTAAAATGAAGGGTATTTTAAGAATTTCAAAAAATTTTAACAGTGAAAACAAATGGAGAGGGTTTTCTGATAGAAATTGAAATTTCGAGAAGTAAAATTGAAAAAAATCAAAGATTAAAATTTTTCTTTCAAATTATGTGAAAGTTGAGATGATCTTTGTGAACTTTTCCCAAAAAAAAACTATAGAGAATTATATACTAATAGTGATTTAGATTTCTAAACTACCTTTTCTCGGCTCTTGTGCTTTTCTCATCATGTCGATTATCTCTCTCTCTCTCTCTCTCTTTTTTTTTTTTTATATCAATGGGCCTGGTCTTCTGCTTAGCCCAAAGAAAAGGCCCACTTATACGCATATTTGCTTGGCTGCCCACGTGTCGTTTTAACAGTTCTCTACATATTAGGGTTTTGACCTCAGAGCTCCTATATAAGCAAAAGAAAACCCTACCCTCCCGTTCCTCTTACAGAGAGAGACGCAGAGCGAGAGAGAGAGGGAGAGAGGCAGAGCTTCGAAGATGGTTAGTTTCAGGGTAAGTCTACGAATCCATCTCTCAGATCCACTGAAAATCTCTACTCCTAGTCTCTAATTTCAGTGTTTGAATTATGTTTGCATTTTGGTTTATGAGAAAATCCAAGAAACGAAACTGAGAATATCTTTCCTTATTTTGTAATAACCAAATAACGCATGATCGGAGATGGGGGGTTTTCATTTTCTCTGGAACATAAGCGAGGATTAGGGTTTTAGGGTTTGGGATTTTGCTAATGGTGTTTTGGTTTGGAGGTGCAGTTTCACCAGTACCAAGTTGTTGGGAGGGCTCTGCCAACTGAATCTGATGAGCACCCGAAGATTTACCGGATGAAACTCTGGGCCACGAACGAGGTTCGCGCCAAGTCCAAGTTTTGGTGAGTGATTTGGTGGAGATCTTTTGTTTTGTTTTTTTTTTTGTTGAAGTTAATTCTTTGTGGGAACTGAGATCTGGGTTTGTGGTAATTTGATTGATTAAGTTTGGCTTAATGTTGTTTGGTTTGTGTGGATTAGGTATTTTCTGAGGAAGCTGAAGAAGGTGAAGAAAAGCAATGGACAAGTGCTTGCTATTAATGAGGTATATTGTCTCATGTCTCTTGGTATATTTTCGATTTTGTCTAAGATGGTTTGTCGGATAATTTGTAGGTTGTTGTAGTTTGTATAAGCCTTGCCTGCTTCATTTTTAAAGATATGGAAATCTTTATTATGGTTCTTGTTTATTATGAAAATTCACTGTGAAAGAGAATAAATTATTTTCTGGGTTTATGTGTTACTATGTTTGAGGTTTCCTCTGGTGGCAGGGGTAGGTGTTTTCTGTAATTTGTTAGTGTTGGTATTTGATGCTTGTTTTTCCTTTTGCTATTACATTTAGGGCTGGGGTGTTCAATTAAAATTTGTGCATTGTAAACTAGCTGTAGTTTATCATTCAATGACTAAATTATAACAGTTATTTGAATTCATTGTATTTCAACATATTAGGACTGTGTTGCAGTGGCTACAACCATAAGATTTGTATGCTTGAGTTTTTGAAAATGGATGGTGGAAGAAAATGAGGTTTAGTTTAATTTGATGAAAAAGCTATAATTTCTAATCCATCATTAATGACTTACTATACATTCTTATGCTGTGATATTATAATTAACGAAATTCTTGTGAAAATTTAGCCTGGTACTACAGCTTTGTAGGGTGTCTTTGTACATTTTTCCTCTGCCATTTCTAGCACCATCATGCTTTCAGTTGATTATGTGAATTTAATATAGCAAGACTAGTTGGCGAAACTCCCTCTCCCAAGCTTATGCTTTCAGCTTGACTACTAGGTGCCTTGTGCTACTGTGATCAGAATCTAAAATTCAAAAGCGACTTTCTATTTTCTGTTACTTTCCTAGATGGACAGTTGCAGTAAGCTTTTGTTCTCATGAAGTTTTAGGCTTTGCCAGTATTTGTGATGATCTTATGCTGTATAGTAGTTGTAGTCCTCTAGCTTAGGTCCGTATAGTAGCTTGTTTGTGTTTGATGTATAGTTTTTCATAGAATTGCCACGACCATAAATTTAAACCTTTAAGCGGGGATTTTGTTGAATCAAGAGTAGTTTGTCGGTTTCTGTGGCATGTGCCTGCAGTATCAAGATTCGCAAGCTTGAAATTGCTGGGGTGTTAACATATTTTAATCTGGATTTAACTCTGGCTGTGTTATTTGTTTATTCAGGAGATAATTTCTTAGTCTTTTTTTTTTCATATTATAAATATTTGGATTGAGAGCATGATCATTGATGTTTTGAAATTATATATGAAAAAACAACCTAAGCTGAACTGCACGAATATCTATTTGTCGGTTGAACTTGACAGTATTGCAGATTTTGACAATCTTTTCCTTTCTAATGGTAATTCTATCACTGGGATTTTGTAGATCTTTGAGAAGAATCCTACCAAGATCAAGAACTATGGTATTTGGTTGAGGTATCAAAGCCGAACTGGTTATCACAACATGTATAAGGAATATCGTGACACCACTTTAAATGGTGGTGTGGAACAAATGTACAATGAGATGGCATCCCGACACAGAGTCAGGTTTCCTTGCATCCAAATTATCAAGACTGCCACCATCCCCGCTAAGCTTTGCAAGAGGGAGAGCACCAAGCAGTTCCACAACTCCAAAATCAAGTTCCCCTTGGTGTTCAAGAAGGTTAGGCCACCAACCAGGAAGCTGAAGACCACTTACAAAGCAACGAGACCCAACTTGTTCATGTAACTTTGCTATTTGAAGAATGAACTCTGAAGTGTTAGACCGTGGTCTATTTTTGAATCATTTTAGTAGAGACCTTCCTATCAGTGATTGTTTTTTTTCGGTATTGTTTCATTTGAGAATCTTAGCAAACCAAAGAGTTGGAGTTTATATTTGGTGTTTTGAATATCCTTATGTTTTCTTTATAATTTTGCTGAGATGTGATTGTTGAGCTGAACCCTCAATATTCTGGTTTTGGTTCATTATGTTCTTGTTTTACAATACCTATTCGATGTCAACGTTTAGAGCAACTCTGATGGCTTAAACATTTTGTCTTTTTAGAAAAATGACTAACCAATCTACTAAAAATCCACTCCATTGGATTTATGAAAACAAAACGCAAAATACATTTTTTTATAACATAGGTGAATGGTCACTCTCTATGGGAAACGGATCTCCTATTTCGTTCCATTGCTTCTTGAGGGGCAAAGTTTTGAAATGACAATTTGACAAAACTTTGCCCCTCGTAAAGCAAGAGACCGGCTATTTGAAATGGGGAGGATCCTTCTCCCTTGGGTTGACAATATTCTATTATTCCCCGAGAAGAAATTTTTTATTGTGAAAACTTTAGAAAGCATTAGGGTATTTTAAACGGTTAGAAGTGTATAGGGTTTTTGAATTTTTATTTTTATAGTTTATGTATCTCTTTAAGATATATATATATATTT
Source organism: Betula pendula (assembly GCA_900184695.1). Lineage (NCBI taxonomy): Eukaryota > Viridiplantae > Streptophyta > Magnoliopsida > Fagales > Betulaceae > Betula > Betula pendula. The sequence continues at coordinate 3,505 of FXXK01003688.1, read as the reverse complement.
TTTTCCTTTTTCTCTCCAAAGAAGAACACACGTTTTAAAAATGACTGTTTGAAAAAAACAATTGTTGAAAAATATGACCGTGTCTTGTGAATAAACGATCATTAGAAATTAATCGTTTGGAAAAATTGACGGTAAAAAAAAAAAAAAGATCTTTAGAAAAGAAACAAAGAAAGAAATAAATAAAATAAAAGAAGAATAAAAAATTATTTAACTGGTATAGATAATCGGATGTTATTTTATAGCATCTCTAACAAGAATAGCTACTAAAAAAAGTAAAATATCTACTTTAGCTATTCATTTTTTCTACACTCTCCAATAGATTTTTCTATTCTATATATATTTTCTTTATATATATTTTGTGTGAGAGAGAGTGTGAAAGAAAGAGGGTGAGAGAGAGCGAAAGAAAGAGGAAGAGAGAAAATAGTAAGAAAACTTTTAATAATGTGAATTCATACTCTTAAGAAAAAAAATTGTTAAAAATGCTACTCTACTAGACATAAAATAGTTCATAATAGTCAAATTTAGCTATTATAAATTATTTGCCTATTCTTTTGAAGATGCTCTAAAAGTCATTAGCTAAAATAGATCAAATAACTTTTGGTTAGTCATTTTAGATGTAAATATGACTAAGCCATTGGGGGTGCTATTTTTTTTATTTTTTATTTTTCTAACCATTGGAGATGCTCTTAGATTTTTATTAGGAGACCAAAGCAAGAATAAGAGCCAAGCTAATAATATGGGAATTAATTTACTAGATTAGTATTCGCATTTCATCCATCAAAGCTGATGTGGCGTGATCTTCTCAATTAAAAAAATAATTTTTATCCATTAAATGCTATGAAAGATCACAAGTCAAGGACGGTCATCAGGGGGGACTGATATGGGCCATGGCCTCCCTCCCATTTTTGCAAGATTCTATATATAAGTGTTATCTTATTCTAAGCTTTTAGGCCAAAAAAAAATTTATTTGGCCTTGGCCCTTAATTTGGTATTCCTCCTCTCTATGAGATGTGGATCGAAAAAGCAATCCAACTATATGGTTCTCAATTTTCTTTGTTTCAAATTTATGCTATTTTATAAGATAAACTATGCTTTTACTAAGTTAAGATAATAATTGTGCTTACTATTTACATCATCTAAAATTATTTTAAACTATGATTAATAGTAATGAATAGATAATAATATGTCACTCAAATTTTTTTTTTTTGTTTCAAAGTTTATTACAATTCATAAACTTTAGTAATGAAATACATTATGTGAAAAGATAAAATAAAAGATTCGCATTCTAGATCTCATTGAATATCAATTTATGAAAAATCCAGCTTATTCTGATGAGTTTCAATGAAAATAAACTCAAATTCTATGAAAACTCAAAAAAAAAAAAAACAATAATAAATTGGTATAACACATATATAAGATACATGTAAAAATGTAAAAACAATTATTTTATGTCTTTTCTTTGCTTAAATTTTCTTAACACCGAGTAGTTACTAATTTTATTTTTATATATATTATTAATCTCTCAATCTTAATATCATTCATGTTTATAGGCCTATCTTAATATCTTAACTCATCATTCTTTGGCCCACTAATAAAAATTCACGATTCTATCCCGACATACCATATCACTTTGGTAGACAGAACGTGGAAACACATGTTATATATATGGAAAAAAAAAATTCAAAACTGGGTTCCCCTAACCCCCTTGATTCCGTCCCTAGGTCAATGTTTTTTTTTTTTTTTTTTTTTTGCTACTCTATGAATTCAATCTTTCACGGTTTGGTCACTAATGTACTCACGCTATACAGAGCTGATCATAATGTGGCTTTATTACAGGAGAACAAGTTAATGTTTGAGCACGATAACTTGCCTATTTTTACGTAGAATCGATCGATTCCTTGAAGTTCAGGAGAATGTTTTTAGTGTACTCTTGTAACTGTTCCTTGGATTTAAGCCTTCAATTGAGAACATCCAATAAAAGGAGTTGCTTTCACCTTCAAACAACTGAACAAGCCTGTTTTTATGACCCTGCCTTGTTAAAATAAAAATAAGAAATGTAAAGAACAAAAGAAGAGTAAATGCTATTATTTGACACCATTTTATACCGATGTACTACGTTTAAAGTAATTTTCTTAAAATGTGCTACCTTAGTGTCATAAATTAGTGTGGAGAGAGTAACATTACTCTTATTTCTTTCTTTTTTGTATGAGTATTGCTAAAAACGGCACCACTATTTCGCTATGCCTAACATGGTAGGATCTAATAGTCTTTGGATTAGCTGTTGTTAATAAAAAAACATTCAAAGGCTACTAGATCTGCCACTTGTGAAATAGTGGTGGTGGTTTCTATTGAAGCACAAGATAACTCAGCTCTAATTCAAACACTCCAAGTCATGATTTTAGTTTTAATTTAATTGTAAAAGATTGTGTGCAGCGACGGAGGAGACAGAACCTATTGGCCCTACCCAATTTTTTTTTGGCCTACCCCTAAATTTTTGGCCCTACCATTAAAACTTAAAGCCCTAATTACATAAAAATTAAGAAAAAAAATCATATTTAATCATAAGTTTTCATCTGATTAGAATTAGTCATTGGGTATCAATTTTAAGAATAAGTCTTTAAGTTTTAATCAAGTTTTAATTGGTCTCTCAATCACTTTACGGTCAAAGTTAACGATTTTCTATTTGTTAGGTGTGTCTCATTTGAACGCCAAGAGTCTATTTAGCATCAAAGTTAATGTTTTTTCTATAAACACTTCAAATTTAGAAGATTATGAGACAAAGAAGATTATTTTTGTATTTGAATTTTTTTTTTTTAATGGATGATTTGGAGCTTAATGATATGATATAATATTAGGTGATTGATATGAATACTAGTGTGTCAATTGAGACACATGTGATATATGAAATTATTCATTTTGATGAAAAAAGTGATAGAGAGACCTATTTAAATCTGGATAAAACATAAGGACATATTTTGAAATTAAATTAAGGACTAAATTCAAATCAATAAAAATTAAGAGCTAAATATGATTTTCTCTAAAAATTATAAACAAACTCCTTAAAATAGTAAGATCTAGATGCAAGAACCGAAGAGCAACAAAAAAAAAAAAGGATTTGCCACGTGAATTTGAGGATAAGGTTATCCTCCTAGATTGATCCACTAGAATTAGATTTTACCTTGAGACCCTGATTTATGAAAAAAAATAAATTGTAACAAAAAATCCTGAGAATCGAAAAAAAAAAAAAAAAAAAAAATTTACTTTGGTCCTCCCCATAAAACTTCCTGACTCCGTCGCTGTCATGTGTTATTTCAAATGTATCTTTATCCTTGTAACAACTCCTCCTAATTTATTATATAAATATGATGAAACCACCAAGTGTGGAGTTCTTATAGTTTCTATCATTTCTTCGAGAAGAGAATTACCCATGCAAAATTCAAATTAATAGGACGTTTAGTTTGCAAGGTTTATAGAAAAAATCTCAAATTCCTCAACGTTATAGAGC
>FXXK01003686.1:0-10063 GCA_900184695.1 Betula pendula | reverse complement strand
AAAAACTTTTGTATGAAAGATAAGCTTTTTTTTTTTAACGATGATTTATTTTATAAACATGTAATTTTTGTATACAGTTAGAATTTATGACTTCATATGAAATTAAGTTTAAAATTTATTTACTTTTATTTTACATAAATGCGTGTACAAATAGATAGAGAGACTATATATATATTTATGTAGGTTTGGATTGCACGGCAAAAAAATCATGATTCCCCCTCTCAACGTAGGTTGTCTAATTTAGTTGTTTGGGACAAATAGATCTCACCGTCTGGAAGTCCAAGTTCTCTCGGAGTCACGATTCAAGAACAACACGTGGCTGAAGGAAGTCCAAGTGGAATCAAAGAAGTGGGTATTGGATTAGGGGACCCATCTTCAACTCCATTAACGTTTGTCACCAAAAAAATTATGGAGCACTCATTTGAAAATTTTGATATGAGTCACATAATTTCAGGCTAAGACTTAAAAATGCAGAGAGAGGAAGTGAAAGAACAGAGGAGGATTAGACTGATTTTTTTTTTTTTCTGAGCGCGATTCACGAAGACCAAAAGACAGTTTTTTAACCGTTAATACTATCTATTGCAGCCTCTTTTTATCTGATTGTGCAGGTGATCAATGAGATGACAAATGGGGGCGCAGACTATTGCTTTGAATGCATTGGATCGGCATCTTTGAACGAAGCATATGCTTGCTGCCGAAATGGTGTAATTGCTGTGTAATAAGTTGTAGAGGCGGGCGGCCCTACTGTGTGTCTGCAGTACCTACAACATGAAAAAAAAAAAAAAAAAAAATCATTAGTTAATCGAGAAGGTGATTTCAATAATTTTAAAAGTCTATGACCTAAAAAAATTGGGTAAACAATTTTCCACGTGCGCCATATTGCTTAACAATAAATATAAATAAGTCTATAAACCTCTATACTTCACCACGTGTGTTTAGCTCGTATTTAATTCTCATGATTGTATTTCATTATTTTATTTTATTATATGAGTAATACTAGAAACGATATTTTTATTTTATAACTATTTAACAATATTAACGTGACAATCTCAATAATCTATTGAATCCATTAAAAAAAAGAAATCTAAAAATTAATTAAAACTTTCACTTCAACATTATAAAATAGTCGTAAGATAAAAAAAAATTTGTCTATTGCATTACTCTTTTATCATATATGGTTTAGTCTTTGGGATAGAGACCTTACTTTATTAAGTATATATATCTCATGCAGTCTGCCGGTGCTTGATTAACAAGGAGAAGAACAATTACGGCCGTTAGTCCCTTATTTACCATGGATGGAGAGAGAGATTTCACAATCCACAGCTAAAAGTAGGGGTGAGCACGGGTCGGTTTAGGTCGGATATCGCGGGTATCCGATACCCGACCCGCGGGATGCGGGTTTGAAAAAATTCAACCCGCATATTTTCATTGCAACCCACCAGGTTTTGGGTTTGCGGGTCGGGTCGGGTTTGAGTGCGGGACGGGTATAAATCCGAAATCTTATTGGACTCAGATTAAGTTTATTTTAATTGGGTTTTTTTTGTCAAAAAAGTACTCTAAACTTATTTTTGCTGAATAAAGTTTAATTTTGGGCCCAATTTTTCTACATTCTATATCTATAATATGTTCATTCATACCAATATACCTGCTAAAACAAACCAACACATTATCAACCCTTTCCTGGTCATCAATCCTGCAACACAAAATTCATGAAATGAAAAAAACCTAAACCCATTTAAAAAATAAACCTAAAATCACATTCATCAAAATCAATACTCATTTAAATAATAATGCTAATAAAATATAATGTTAATAGACTATGATTTTGGGCCCAATTTTTCTACATTCTATATCTATAATATGTTTATTCATACCAATATATTTATAGTATATCACAAATCGCGGGTCGGGTCGGGTACCCGCGATTTTCAAAAAATCAATCCGCAACCCGACCCAACCCATGCGGATATGCAAAAAAATAACCCGAACCAGCGATTAAACCTTAAAAATTTGAATTTTTTGGATTGGAGTGAGTAGGGTCGGACAGGTTTCACGGGTAGGGTCGGATTTTGCTCACCCCTAGCTAAAAGCATATTACAAAGTAAACAAATAAAGTAGATTTATAAGGCATAAGCAGCTACGTCATATATTGAAAAATGGGCCTTTTATGAAGTTGATGGAAAGAAACCAATGTCCCCAAGTCACCATCATACATATATAGTCCAAGTCCTCTAGCATAATGGGGTAGTTGAAGACTTTGCTACACTACAAGAATCATTGACACCCATAGGGAGAACTGATATAACAGCCAGCCATACAAAGAAAAGAGGGAAACAACCAGCAACTGACATAAGGTTTTATCAGCAGCCTACTTTTAAAAAATTTTGTCAAGAAAGAATCCCATAATTAGCATAATGGGGTAGTTGAAGACCTTGCTACACTACAAGAATCATTGGACCCACCCATAGGGAGAATTGATATAAACAGCCAGCCATACAAGAAAAGAGGAAACACAAGCAATTGACATAGGTTTTTTCAGCAGCCTATTTTGAAATTTTTGCCAAGGAAGAACATCTCAAATTAGCATAATTCGGGTAGTTGAAGACTATACTGACACTACAAGAATTGGTCTTTCAAAAAAGTCGTAAATGTCGTCACAATGATTTTTAGCATGACGTTCATACGCTACTAAGTCTCATTGTTACTTCGTCATAGAAAGGTTAGTTCGCACACGACTTAATGTCATCGCTGATATTTTTTTTATTAACGACAACTTTTAATCGTCGCAAAGACATTAAAGATCATCAAGCAAAAATATAAGGACGTGTCGTCCATGTAATTAAATTATTATGCGACGACTTATAAAGTCGTCACTCGTCGTCGGATAGACAAGTATTCGCGACGACTTAGATAGTCATCGCAGATAAACAAAGTCATCTGCAACGGATTAAAGTCATCGGCGAATAACTTTGTTTATTTTAAGGGGAAAGTCTACTTACTCCCTCAACACTAGGGTGAGGCAAAACGCCCCAACCGCAAAACCCGTCCGCCCCAACCGAAAAATCGGAGTTTTTAGGTTTAATCGCGGGTTCTGGGTTATTTTATTTCATAAGGCGGGGTCGGGTCGGGTTGCGGGTTGATTTTTTGAAATCGCGGGTACCCGACCGACCCGCGATTTCATACACTAATAACAATATATATTTATTATAGTGTCTTATTCTATGAATCTCTTTATACTTTTGTTGAATTTAAGTTTGATATTAATTTAAATGTTCTGTTGAAAGTTGTTGAACTTTGATTGTGATGAACATTTATTGATTCATTAATATGATTTTTATGTTTTTTTATATTTTAATAGTTAATGCACTTTATGACTCTATATTCTTATAGTATTATTATTTAAATGAGTATTGATTTTGATGAATATGATTTTAGGTTCTATTTTTTAAATGGGTATTGAACTATTTGATATTTGATTATATAGATAGAAAGATGTGTAATTCTAACACAACAAGTGTTTTGGTTTTCTACATATGTTCATAAAATTGAGTTGTGATCTGCGAATATATATTAATTAGAAGGGCTATACATTATGCCAGGATATATTATTATGGCCGCGCACACATTCAGTGACCGCAAATAATTTTTGATGTTGCATTAAAAAAGATGGATTATTCGAGCAAAACCGCAACAATATTGTTGAGTATATATTCAAAAAGCACACATTAATATGATAATAGGTTATTTATTCTCGAGTCTCACGAAATACAATATATATGTTTGTCCACGACCAAGTTCAGACATCTGACAAACCCTTCGCTCCCATCTCGGAGCCAGACAATAACACCCGACACACGTCGGACTATGAGAATAATTGAGAGGAATACATGCGAGATAGAACAGAGATAGTGAATCCATAATCTATTCTACAAAACCCACCGGCGTGCCGGGTTTGAAAAAATTCAACCCGCAACCCGCCAGTTCCCATTAGCACCCGACGGGTTTCGGGTATTGCGGGGCGGGCGGGTTTGCGGCGGCGTCGGGTTTTAAAACAACAGAATATTATGGTTTAAATTTCCATATGAGGCTCAGATTAACACAATTTTATATTAAATTAATTGGGCTTACTTAATTTCATCTCACAATTAATTAAGGTTGCTCATTGACACAAAACACATTATAACCGAAGCACTCATATTTATGACACAAATAAGAAATGGCTGGCCCCATTAAGTTTTTTACAGAACCACTACCAAATTGTGAAAATCCCTCCTGGATAATCGGGTAAATCCGGATACCCCTCGACCCACGTTGAGTAGATACATCTACTCTCCTCTATCAAAATCTAACTAGGATTTCTAATACACATTTTAAAAAAATAGACTTATGGAGAGAAATAACATAAATTTCATTCATATATGAAACATACTCTATCCTAACTATCTCTCTAAAATATAAATCATTTCATCGTCTTCATAATAGAACCCGCATTATCCTCTGGAAAATATTAATTGAAAAAGAAACATAGTAATAATCATATCTATGATCAATAAATGTTCTACAACTATCAAAAGTCAACAAATTCAAAGAAAATTTAAATTAATAAACCTATACAACACCCCTTTAATTCCCTTCCTATTATGGTAATTCCTAAAATAAAATTTGAGGAACGCGTAAAACTAACACCAACAGCAATTTGGTCTTTAATACATAAGAACCGAAACATTTGCCTTGAAAAATGTGCCATGCTGGCCACCCATAGTTATTTCCACACACGGAGCCATCCAATAAGTTCGCTCCGATCCACACTCTAAGTGATGAGTGAAGGACATAGTTAAACCCTTCTGTCTCTCCTAACTCTTTCCACGATCCAGCCTCGTCCGAAAAATGATTGGAAGGTAATATTTTCCTCCTTGTAAGGTGTTCAAATATCCTTTCTTAAAGGGAATCCCCCGCATCAAAACTAAATAATAACTTTCCTACACTGATAATAACTAAACATCCCTAATAAGCTATATTATAACCGTATAATAGCTATCATACTATAGGCCCCTACATACCTACGGTACCTATACCCCTACGGACGACTAGGTATATAAACCGTATATAAACAGCACGAATGCGATTCAAGTAAGCTCCAAGTAATCTGAACACACAATATTCGTAACCCTGGTGGTGGTTTCCCGAAAAAGCTTGGCAGATGGTTACGGATACGCATCCTATCAAAGCCTCACGTTTCCACACTCATGCTCGGCACTTTCTCATCCCTGTTCAAATAAATCTTGAAGACAGTAATCCCAAAACATTGCACAATCTGCTACCCATCAACACATTCCTGCGGACACCGTTTAGTGTCTCCATTTTCTTCCCAATGGTATGGAATTTTGTTTATCTCTCGACAAACAGCTGGTACATGTGTTCTATCTACCTGGCACCAATGCACGATCTCCTAAATACATATTTGTTATATTTATACTACTTACTATTACTCTTTAATACAAAAATAGTAAAATGAGGCCAATATGAATGATAAGTAATTATACAAACCTTAAAAATGTGGCCAATAAACGGACAGTTTCGTATTCGTCTTTGAAACTTCACTGAAGTAGGGTCAGCAAGGTTTGATAAGACTCCATGTGCGCCATCAGGTTAATGCTTTAAGAAGCATTTAAAATGAAAATTGTCTGTTTTATCAGTCTACCAGAATGGTTGAAAATCCTTCTTGAACTATATTCTATTACATGATCCTTATGCAAGTGTCATCAAACATATACTACCAACTACTTCTAGTCTAATAATGCCTTGTGTGCTGAAGTTCATAGTGTATATTGCGTTAAAACATTACATAATTGAACGAATACACTGTGGTTTCCAGTTCCTAAACCACTACTCAATCCGACATTCGTCACAGCCTTCACCAGCCACCAGTATCCGTATCATCCCACCGTTAACACACCAGTTTCTTCAGAATTTCTTCAAGGTTGTTTATCAATCCGTTTAACTGGCATACCGAATACTACTCACCACCGAATCCAGCTAGAAAATCAAGCTTAGTAAACATTCATCCCCATCAATTCTCGTACCTTCATCGTAATTATGATCATCATTACATAGGCATTCATATGATCATCCCCAAATTGAATGGTGTATGCATTCCTAAAAATACAATAACAATGTAGATAAGATCAGAGCCAAACAACAAAGCTCAACATTCCTGAAATAATTGTTCAACAATCCAACAGATCTCCAAAAATATAAGTTCGTTCAAAATTAAAATACATCAAGCTGCGCCCATCCAAGTGATAAGAAATAACCGCCACACTACCATACGTCCCGAAGAAGTGTTTGTGAAAAAACAAACACATGTAGGGGTGGGCGAAGGGGAGGCGCGCGCGCGCGGAGGTGGAGAGCAGTGGCGTGAGTGCGAAGCGCGCGCCTCTCACTTGCGTATCAAATAGAGAGAAGCTGGCGTCATCCTCCCAGACATGTTGCCTCATCTTTTTAGAAAACATAAGGCCTTGGCAAATATGATCGTTTCCATTGCAACAAAACATATCGTCTCTTCTCCTTGTTATTCTAGAAGTACGAGCTGCCATACATAAAAGATTAGACAACCTTACCCAGTCAAGCACATTCCGCAACCGATGCACACGCATTCATGACCATGTGCCGAACAACGTAGTTGAGCTCTTTAAACTAAGCACTAATGAGACCAAGCTCGTGTACCAACTTTGAGCATCGTTCTGCCTTTTTTTCCTTTACTTTGCATATAAGGTACCTACTCGCTCCTTCTCGTATTCCTGAGTTGGTTGTATAGGATTAGGAGATCGTGTGTAGAATCATCAGTGGTTGTGTAACAGAGTTGCGTCCGATTTCATCATGACCCGATCTGTCGGACCCGAGCTAACCACCCGGGCTAAGCTCACATGAACCCCCCTCCGAAAGATTCTCAAAATTAGTAAAAAAAAACACCTAAAAGGGGGTCCCATGAAATTTCTCCTCTAGTGGCCGACAAGTATCCACCCGTCGAAAGCGGAATTTACATGTCCTATCCAAACATGGAAGGCGGGGGATTCACTCTAACCTTTTTCCGAATTTGGAAAGAACCAGTAAATCTCCTACATAATAAAAATGCTTATATACCAATAAGCTAAAATTTGTACGGTATTCTTTTATTTGAAAAAAAAAAACCGCATAAATGTGGTTATTGATTAAAACCCTTTAACTTCCCTTTCCCACCCACTTCAACTGTTTGCAGGCTCATTGTTCTTGGTTGCGATCCGCACTCCCAATCCAGTTTCACTTCTTTGTAATTTGTTCAAACAATTAATCTTTTTTTCAATGTGTTCTCCACTTATTCTTGAACTTATGATATTCTCCCAATGACTTACCGGTCCTATTGTTTAATGGCCTCTTTCAATATTCCTCCCACCTGTCCTTGTAAATGTGGACATTCTAATTGATTAACCACGCTTGAAACGCCTCATCCACATAGACTTCACACAAAGACTGTACGTAAATCCAAGGGGTGTCTAAAGAGCTCTACATAACATGAGTTACAGATTGTTTGATTCAAGATTGGAGTTAGAGCGATCATATTTTCTTATCCATCACAAAATTTATAATTTTGAGAGCGGTCAGGTTCAAACACCTAAATATATAAGATAGATTTTAATACTCACAAAATTCACATATCATGCGACACCACTGTAAATCTAAAAAACAGGCATGATTACTGAAAATGTCTATTGTGTCTTTTAACTAATTTTTTAAGACTAATATTTTTTGGTTTATCTTTTGACTAAAAACTTTTAAAGAAACTCGTAGGAAGAACACTTATTTCGCGTTAGTTTGTGGGACTAAAATTCTGCTGTTAAATAACATCTAAAATTAATTGCTTAAAAAACAAAAAATAGTCGTTTAGAAAACATCCTGTTTTAATTGTTTGACAAAAACAAAAAAAATTCCCATAGTTACACTAGTACATCGATCCATGTGCCCTGCTGGGACGGCAATCCACAATGATGCATAACCATCATTGTGCACTACAGCATCGCCACAGTCCACACGGTCACCGATCATGCTGCAGCGCACAGTGGATGGTCAATGTGCGATGCCCGCAGGCGTGTAATAGTGATAGATACTGTGCGCTGTACCGCTGCAACAGTAATGATAATCACTATACATCAGCGTGATGGATTATTGTCGAAATAACTCAGTAGCGCTTCATTTTTATTGAGTAATACCCCCATTTTGTAAAACGGTTAGTCATAGTATCAATTTATGCTCTCTATTGCAACCCGATTTTGCCACTTTCCAGCATTTCAACCACTCATATTCAACACCAAAAAACATGTTCAAGTGGAAGAAAGAGCTCTATATTATGAAGAAACAACCCTGGTAAAAGCAAGCAACGTTCCAATATTTGTGCAAGGTCAGGTATGAAACGAAAAAGAGTATGGGCTTCCATTAGAGCGAAAAGAGACTAGGGCTGGAAAATTAGAGGTGGGAGTATTACCTGAGATTTGGAGAGCTAGAGGTGGTGGAGAATGGCAAAGTGCAGAGCAATCCAAAAGCCAGAGAAAAAGCAGAGAGGCGGAAAGAGGAACGAGAAATAAGAGAAAACCAAGAGTTATAATACGAATTTTAGGTGAGTAATTCTTGGAATTTTTTTCTTTCCCTGATTCCCAAAAATTTACGGTAATTGTAGCGCCAATAGGTTTGCTAGCCCCAGGGAAAAAAAAATGTCGTTGATTTATGATTAAATTCGCCGCCATTCAAATAAGGACCCCTAGGCCTGCTTCGCCGAAATGTGCAAGAATTCCCATGATTTAGATATGCGTTTTTGAAGAATTGCAATCCAAATACCCCATGTTGTTCGAATTTCGTATTAACAAACACACGATACATCCTTTTTCAGCACTCCAAGACGAGCCCTAAAACAAATACCAAATTAATCACTCAAGAGGTGGGGTATTCTCGCCTCTCATGTCTTCTCTAACTCCAATGAAGCTTAAGCTAAGGGATTGATGGTTAACTCCGACATCACTTTGACCATTGGGACTCTTCCTTCGATGTATCATTCTCGGTGCTTCCCCCGTCCTGCTATCACCACAAAAATGCCAGCCAAAAGGTCCCCTCTACGCGGGACCCGGCGCGCTCAAGTAACCCTCGCTTCGTAGATCAGATGTCTCGTGCACTGAGATCACGATTCAACCTCCTATCAACATGAAACAGGATCGGTAACATACTTTCGTAATGCTGACATCATGAAAACATTGAGTGGATCCTAATGAGAAGTGTGCGGAGCAGTGCAAGACGCGCAATGCTAATAGCAACTAACCCTCCCTGAGATTCTCATAAGGGCCAATGCAACAAGGGATTTAACTTACCCCCTGCTTCACAAAAACGGAGTCACTCCCTTTCTCGCTGTAAGACTTTCAAAGAAATACCTTATCCCCTACTTAAACTTCCCAAGTCCTACCGTTCTTATGAATGCCGCGTACCTTTTTCTGTCCCAATTCTAGGCCTTGATAAGTCTTTTGCCAAAATAAGGGTGATTTTCTCCTGTAGTATCTTGAAATTAATTCTGGTTCTACAGTTGGCGTTCCCCCCCCAACTGTCGTCCAATAGAGTGGTGACGGCAAATTTCCTCCATACAGGCCCCTCATATACGCTGCCATCTTGAATGCCTGCGTTGGTAGCTTCTTGTTGTAGGTGAATTTCTTATAGCAATGTGATTGAATCCAGCTACTCCTTGAAAGTCCGAGTGCACTCTAACAGCCTGCATTCCAATGTTTGGATCGTTCCTTCCAGACTATCCTCTCCGTCCTGAAAGGTAAATGTTGTACTAAGTTTTAACCCTCATTCTATTGCGCCTTGGTAGACTCCCTAACACAAACTAATCTAGAAGTAAAGCGTGGGTCCAATCAAGAGACAATCGACACTGGTATGCCGTGAAATTCGTACAATCTCTTCACGATTTCTTTGGTAAATGGTCCATATCATGAAAGTCATTTTAATGGGTAACGACATGGTCAACTTGGTTAGGCGTTCAATTACT
>FXXK01003685.1:0-12919 GCA_900184695.1 Betula pendula | reverse complement strand
CTGATCCGTATAACCATAACACACAATAAGATTTTTCTTTTTTCACCTTTAGCTGCAACGATTAAAAGATTCTTCAGGTTGGAACTAAATCGTATCCTTTAAATTTTGACACCACTTCACCTATAATCTTTTATACTGGGTCAATTACAAGCATTCTCTCACCATCCACTAAAAGAGAAAAGTTCTGTTCTCCAATAACTCGTACAAAGTTAACAAAATGAAAAACAAATTAAACTCACAACACAATCACAAAGAAACGAATTGGACTTATACATATAACAAAAGAGAATAGAGGTAAATACAAACCCATCAGAAACATTCGTCTCTTAATAACAAGAAGAAATGCACTAAATCCTCTCTCATCAAATTCTCAAAACAAATCTTTTAACAAAAAAAAAAAAAAAACTGACCAATCATCAAGAATGACCCCAGAGAAGCCCCAGCCATCAGAGAAGCCCAAACAGGACGGAGACGCAGCACGATGAGCCAGACGAATCTGGACCAAGAAGAGGAGCCTGTGCCGAGACAGGCCGCTCGCACTGCCATTGCGACTCGCGCAGAAACCCATCTTGCGACCCGTGTCGGCGCAGCCGCGTCGGGCAGGCAACACCAGTAGTCACACGTCGATCGCAGAAGTTGGGCCGGAAGCAGTTCACGGCAGGACGCGGCTTGGCTGGATGCAGCATCGTAGTTTTTTCTAAGGACAGTGAGAGCGTAGCGATCGGACGTGGGGAATGTGCTAACGTGAAGATTATGGCGATGGGATGATGAGAAGAGCATGTGGTTTGGGGAATTGGGCGCATGGTGGTTCCTACTCGCAAAAGCGAGAGCCTTTTGGAAAATCCCCAATTCGACCCCTAATTGAAGCATATATGGGTTATGGGAATTGAGGAACGACGAAAAGAAGGAACTCAGAAGAAGGGGGTTGAGTTTTGTGAGGGGAAAAAATCTCGTCGAGCCAAAGAAGGAAAGGTATTTCATTGCTGGGTCCGTCACAGCCCTTGGCACTTCTTTCGCTTTACCGTTGTACAGGGTTCTTGGTTGTTGAGTGGATGTTTGGTCCTTCCTCACCAACTTCGTTTCAAAGGAATTTGTCCATTTTTACATTTCTTTTCTTTTCCTCTTACGTGTACTGTAAATCAGTTTCTAAAAAAATAAAAAATAATATTTTTTTTTAAGAGAAAAATAAAATTAATTAATTGTATATTTAATACAATAAAAAATAATAAATATAGTATATTAACATTATCTTTTGGATAATGCACAGATTAATTTCAAGAAAATGTTTGAATTATTAGAGATTTTATAGAATTTTTTTTATAAAATTAATTTGACAATTTATAATTGATCAAATAATTAAAAAATATTAGTGTAAAAAATCAAATGCTAATAATTAAGAACTCAATTTTTTTTACATAACCATTCATCATTATAATTTCACATCACTTGAAATACTTAAAAATCGGCTGAGAGTTCTTTTATTCTTTTTTCCCCCTCCTCGCCTTCAACGGGTTCTAACCGGCTCTCAACAAATGGATACCAACATTTTAAAAAAGTGATGCTAAAATCACTTTTTTTTTTTATTATAATTATCCATAATATGAATATAGTAATTTAATAATATTGATTAAAACTTTAAAAAAAAATCTCAATGTTAGTTGACCAATATATGCGAATAAAAATATAATTTTAACAATTTTATTAAAAATAGTATTTCTACATACTCTATACCCTCATTTCACTTCCTATTGGGTATACATATACCATTTGTATCGATTAGCCATGTTAAAAAAAAAAAAATCTAATAATTATGTCTAATAAATACTGTTCACATTATTCAATAAATGAGAAAAAATAATTATGTTATATACACAATTATTTTTTTAAAAAGGGGACTTTGCTTGATTTTCTATTATTCAATGGCACCTGTTAATTCGATAGATTTAAGCATTTTTATATGTACTCATAGCATATCTTAACTGTTGGATGCCATGATAACGTAGTGGTTTCTTTTTCTTTTTCTTATTCTTTGTTTTTTTTTCCTTACTCTTCCCTATTAATGTCTAACATCACTATGACAAATGTGTGTAGAATATTTAGATTCTCTAATCATGTTTATTTTATTTCATGTAGGGGTTATCTTTCTTATTTATATTTATGTACTGTTCCATGCTCTTATATTTCTATAAATAAATACATTATAATACTATTCATTATACACTTCATACAAAATGTAGCCCATAACACTTTCATGGCTTCCGTTCTATGCTTATGGCTATCTCTCTCTTTCATTTATATTTCGCCATTATATATTTCTAAAAATGATACAAAGGTCTTAATTTAAAGTGTGGAGGCGGAGATTTTAAGAATTAGGTTACCTTATAGTCCAATGAAAAGTAATTGGGCATGAGTATTGACGGGCCTCATTAAGCACAAACCAAATCAAGACTATCACTTAATTGGGCCCTCTTGTTTGCCAATACAACAAAAGTTCTAGGGGTTTCGGAAGGTGCAAATCTCACCAGCCAAAATTTCTTAAGCATCCACAGACTACAGTAATAGGACCGGAATAATCCCGTTTTGTCTGAAATCCGGCAGTAACCGCCGGGTGAGCCAAACCCGGACCGATTTGTGAATATCGTCGATTTATTCGTTTTTAGGTATGTGATATGATCCTATTTGTTGTATTTGGTATTAATCTCAGTTAATTTCTATTGGATTGATGTGAATGAAGAAAATTTGGAGATTAGGGTTTCCGATAGAAATTGAGGTTCTGATTTACACGTTTCAATGTTCAAGGAATTAGTAGATGAGGCTACTAACTCACAACATGCTCTCCTCGGAACGTCAAAGGCGTGGCAAACGGCTTCCCTCTCCGCATCGGGGGGAGAGGCGATAGAGATGCAAGTGGAGTTAAACGCCGGCTTCCTCCGAAACGTGTTCCCCAAGATCGAGTGGAAGGCCCTAGTAGATGCCGCCAGAACCATGGGCTACGCCCAGCTCCCTGAGGAGGCCGACTCGTCCATGCTCGAATCCGCCGACTTCTTGAACAAGTTCCACCATGCCCTTTCTGGAGCTCCACCTCGAGAAGGCGCGCTCGTTTGTCCCGAGGACCGCTCGGCGCTTCCCGGTCAATCAAGGAATTCCCAATATGCTGCTTCTTGAAGACGAGGCTGAATCTGATCATTTTTATTAAAGAGCTTTTGTTCCTCTTCGCGGTTGTTTTTGAAGTTCTGTGCAAAGGACAGAAATTTTCTCTAACCCAGGACCGTGGAAATTATCCAACCACTGTAATACATAATAAGTGTCATCTATGAATATGTGGTTTCTCAATGTTGGCAAATTCCAACATTTTAAAAAAGGTTTTTTAAAATGTGTTGGATTCTTAGATAGTAGAATTGAGAGTTATATGACTATTGAATTTTGAGGAACCCAATGTTAATTAGATAACACTTATCATATATCAGTATGGGTTGGATGAAATATTCCTCCGACCTGCAAATATAGGCGACCTTAAAGATTTTTCGGCCCGAATTCATTTTTTAATTTATGGCACCAATATTAAGAGATTGTGAGCTTATTTGTGTAATTTATGGCTTGGCAAGGAAATTAGAATAAAGTAACCTCCTCCCTTTTTCTCTAGGAATCCTGATCAGCTCTTCCATTGTTTTTCGAATTTGGAGACAGTGCCGTATCAGGTCCTGATTTTCCATGAATTACAATAAGCCAATTAAGTTATGAATGGGAGGGTTGTATCAATTGAGTATCTTTTAAAACTATAACATTCTCATTGTTTATTTTTAGTATTTTACGGGTTTTTTGTTTTGGGCCGTTTGTTAAACATTCGATCAAGAGCAAATTACCAGTGGAAATCAATACTGAGTTCAATCAAGCATTAACTTGACACATACACACACACAAAAACAGATTTGAGATTGGATCGTCCAAGTTTGTAGACAAAGTTAATTATGAGATATAAAATTATTTTTTCCAATAGTTATCAATATATATAGTCCATTTCGTAATTAAAATATTTTACATATTTGTTTCGAATACAAGATTGGTGAATTTAATAAATTTATAGATGAAAAATATTGATATAGTTAATTTTTAATTTAATTATAATCAAGTAATTGATTAATTAGTAGGAATTAAAATGGTTATAAGATTCAATTATATGAAATTTTACTTTATATAAAAAAGCATATATAAGTTAATCAGGTATGTCGGGAATTAGGTTGACAATGAGCTTAAGTTTTGTTCTTTTCAAAACAAAATTAAACCGCTAACGGCTAACTTCATTGCATAGGTAGTATTGGGATTATTGGAATCATGCATAGGACAACCACATCGTGAGAGAAAGTTCTAATTTAGATACCAAATAGCGCAGGTGCCAACCACAGGACTAACTACCATAACTAAACTGCAACTGTTACTCCATGCATGCCCACCATGAAAGAGAAGCAAACTTTGTGTCCGTACGACAAAGTCACACACCAGATTTTGGCCACAAACCCATGATTGGCCAGGCTAACATGCTCTGGCAGAACCAGCAAAAACTCCTAAAATATCTGCCACCCTAAAATGGCTAATACCTTCTTCGCCCCTCCCTTGTACCTCATCAGCCTCAACGTCCTTATTCATACAAAGTTCTTTCAGTCACCCACCAACTCCATAACTCGCCACCCTTCCCACAAACTTCATCAATTAAATGGGAGGATGTGCAGGCAAGCTCAAGGATTCTGATATCCATCAGGAGCCACTCCCTGCTGAGGGTTTTGCCTCTCACAAGAAGGTGGCCGAGGGCGAGATTGTTGCTCAAGTATGTATTGCATTTATGAGTTTCATTGTAGAAAAATATTGGTTATTCGAGATAATGCTTCATTGTCTCTTTCTTTTGCTGATATGTGATTGCAGGATGGCAACAATGGAGGTGAGATACAGACTAAAACGGCCATCACTGAGATAGACCCCTGTGGAAGCGAGGGGGCCTGTGATAGAATGCACGCGCCCCGAGTGCACGCACTACCAGTTTCCGCAGAGGCCGGTGAAGAGCCTGCCAAGAAAACAGAGGACAAAGTTGACGCCCCTCCTGTCAGTGAATCCAAGGACAAAGTTGAGGCTGGTAATGAGATCCATGAGCCGGCAAAGGAGGGGCAAGATGAGGCTAAGGCCGACAAACCAGATGCCGCTCCAATCTCAGAGGATAAAAGTGGTGCACTTCTTGCCACTGCATGATGACAATTCAACTTAACAAAAAGAATATATAAACCCATTTTCTGCAGCAGAGATCGATGTATCACGGTGATGATAGTTGGCTGAATTGACCCCTGGTTTTTTGGAACTCATGTATTAACACCTGGAACAACTGAAAGTTCCCTTTTATTTATGTTACATATGTATGTCCAAGTAATTTTTGGCTATATTCGGATATTCCTACTAAACCATTTTCTGGTTTTAGGAATCAAATATGCTATTCAAAAGATTAGGCAAATATACCATCATTCCTTTCCTTCATATGAAAAAGTTATCTTCTTATGAGGAAAAACAAAAGCAAGGGAAAAAAAGAAAAAACAAAGAGAAAATGATGAGACTGAAGGAAGTCTGAATTTTAGACTTCTGGAATTCATTTTGCATTTCAAAGCTACAATTTTCATGAATATCTTGGGTGGAATCTCACATCATTCTTTTACAAACAATACCATAAATCTTTTATATTACTACTTATCCTAAAAACTTAAGCGAACAGAAAATCAGATGATGGCAGCCTTCAGAGAAACACTTGTATTTGAACATCTTATAGATTAGCCTACCAAAAAAAAAAAAAAACAGAAACATAAAATGAAGTGTGAGCACGCCTTTTGGGTTCCCTAGTCCTTAAGCTCTAGACATCAACCTCTCTTGAAGATAGAGCAACTACTACAAGAACTATTGAAACAGCTCTCTCTGAAAGAAAGCACACCTAAAGCAAATTATGCTCCCATAACCCAAGAGCATAGGCCATCCCAAACAAATAAATACAGGATGCTTTCAGAAATTATCATGTATGCCTATCAAATTAATTTCAGGAAAAAGAATGTTTAATGCTTTTGGATGGGGTGGGCAACTGCTTAAGTATGATCTCTTATCATTATTTAAGCAAGTGCATTATTTGTATTGCACAAAACATTTAAAGCCAATCACAGGATTTAAGCCTCCAATTGTACATGAAAGTTCCATGAGAAAATTAATTTCTCCCAGAACGACAATGTAAGTACTTTTTCACTATAATTCTCAATATAATAGAATGAAGTGGAAGTCATAATCCTTCATTTTTTCCTATAATTTTTTTTTTTTTTTAAAAAAAAAAGGGCAGGGTCCATGGATCATTAGGTTGGCAAATTCCCTTGGAGTGTGGTCCTTTTGTCCATGTTCCACCATGGTCTGAAATCTTTATTGTATCAAAATACTAAGATAAATCTCCAAATCCAATGGTCATAATGGATCTCTGTCACAGGTGCCAGCCGAG
Organism: Betula pendula; assembly: GCA_900184695.1. NCBI lineage: Eukaryota > Viridiplantae > Streptophyta > Magnoliopsida > Fagales > Betulaceae > Betula > Betula pendula. The sequence continues at coordinate 6,411 of FXXK01003685.1, read as the reverse complement.
TTGTTCAGTTCAATCGCCACTGTAAGGTCAGCTATCATCTGTATCCCCATAGGAAACCTGATAACTCAACTAAGAGAGCCTTAAATCCCACTCTTTTCTGCATATATGTCTAAATTCAATACCATACTCTTTAGTACCCTGTTACGTGACAATCCAAATCATAATCTGAACATGATCCAAGAGAAATAGCAAAATGAACAAAGAACTCTGATGCATTTTAAATTTTCAAATTGATGACATTGGGCAAGAAAGTACTTCGTTTCCAATATTACTATTCAGGCCCGTTATGGACCTCACCCATCAGGTCAGAAAACCGAGTGAATCTCTATTAATTAGAGTACTAGGCAAAACATATATGTGGAATCAGCTTTTCTAAGGAACAAATAAAAAAATTACATAGGGCTTTGCTTGGTGTCTATTAACCTGGTATTTCTAAAGATATAAGGGTAATGTATATGCTCTCAACAATCAATCCATCCTATTGTCCGCTAAAAAGGGCCAACTTAGTGGTCATGGCAAAGGTATGGAAGTTAGTGATTTACCATCTCAACCCCCTTTTTTTAAGATGCTGCAATAGATGCTACTTCAAAGTACTCCAGAATTCGCAAGGGGTTTTAGATGGATCATGGATGGGATAACGTTCCTCTTCTAATTAATAAAAGAAAAGATCGTTCATACAGGGTCTGGGCCGTCTGGCAAAAGCCACCACCAGAATTCTATGTATAAAACTAAGCACAACAAGAAGTAGGGACAAATATTCATGCACAATACATTACCCTGTAATAACTTGATTAATGACAGTAACAAATAGCATTTACACCCGTAGATGAAATTTTCAACTTCCAAACATTTAGATGACATTATGGAGAACACAAGAACAGAGAGAGAGAGAGAGAGAGAGAGAAGAATTCAACCCCTCCATAATCATTGTCATGTATAGGCAGGCTTAGCTGAAGTAGGAGTAGCCTCCTCGGTAGTTCCCTCTTCAGCCTTCACCTCATCCTTCACAGCCAACACGACAAGAACCACCAATAATGGGTAAGCGACTGTAGTGAGGCACCAATTCACAATCAACTGGGACATGAATGATACATTGTGTGTATCAACTTGCCAAGCAACCGCTGCTCCAGCACTCTGCACTCCCTTATAAAACCCACTATACCTGCAATACAAGAACAAAATTTTTTAGCATCATAGACCCTGCTCAATAACATGCCATAGATGATTCATCATATACATTACCTGCTAAGGATTTCAGAATCATTCGCCAAGGCTCCAATCACCCAGTAAACCATGCTTTGGAACATGGCATCCAGCAATCCATAACTAAAATACAAGACGAACGGCCCTGCGAAATCGGCACCTGAGTCCTTAAAATCAAACAACTTCTCCAGCTTGTCATCGCGCGAGTACCTGAGCTGGTTGGCAAGACCACCGGCCCAAATAGCAGTCCCAAGGACCCCAACCACAGAAATCCCAACAAACCCCCTCATCCTCCTGCTCTGAAAACTGAAGTCCATTATGTAACCAATCCCAACAGAGCCCAACATCTGCGCACCCCAGTAGAACACGTTGTTAAACCCTCTAGTCCTCAAATTGAACAACGCCCCATTAACGTTATTGAATTGGTATGTGTAGAAAAAGTTGCTGGACCAAGCGGCGGGCACTATGAGCAGCATCTTCCAGTTTAGGAACAACTTGAAAATTTCAACCGCCTCAGTACTAACGTTGGAGTACTTGATGTTACTACACTGAGTCCCATCATTACGAATCACCTTACTGGGTGGCAGAATCGCCAAAGAAATAAGCGCCCCCGCCGCCATGAAGGCCATGAAACCGATATAGGTGCCATCGTTAACCGAAGCGGCTTCGCCGCGATGATAGTTGAGAATGAAAGGAATAAGGCCGCCAATTACACCTCCCATGTTGAAAATACTCCAGAAATTCCTATGGATTTTTTTCTTCTGAAGAATCTGGGGTCTGGTCCAACCGATTTAGACTAATATTTTTTCAATGGGATGAAGGGACATGCCCACCAAGTTAGACTAATTGAACACGCATCTGGTCGAGGTTTCTTTCAGTTTTCTAACGCATCGAAACGGTCTTCCTAAAGGATGGCGCGCGATGACGCAATAATTGTGTATCAACCTTTTTGGCAGTATTAGTTCAAAGTAAAAGCCAGCCAGACCGGCCGAAAAAAAAAATTAGGCTCATAGTAAATTTTTATTTTTTTGCTGCTGAACCAATAATAATCCGGAACTAAAAACAAAAAAAAAAACAACAACAAAAATGAAGAATTAACACAGTTAACAATCCAACTAAAAACAAAGAAAAACAAAGGTTAATCAAGACAGTCAACCAGTCCCAGCAGCATTAGCGGGCACTCTGCCATATACTATGTAGCTATCATGTTGTTCTTTTCTTTTTTCTTTTTAAGTGTATATTTGTTCCTGTTCATTTAAGATAGGCTTCGAATCAATGCTGCGCGGCATTGCTTAGATTCTTAGAGCATATGCAGAGAACACTTAAAATAGTAACTAAATATAATTATTATGGTCATTTTTCTTCTCCAACAAATCTTCATAATAAAAGGTTTTGAAGAAATTTGTTACGGTAAATAAAAGTTTATTGTAGTTTCTTTTATAGATTTTCTTAAATTTTCTCCTTCTCTCTCGTCTTTTCTCTCCCTCTCTCTCATTCTCCCCTGAAAACATTCTGTCGCCAATCTAATTCCCCGCCTCCTCCTTCAAAGTAGTAGCCCAGCCCCAAAGTGAAGTACGAAACGAAAGGTCTCAAGGTATTTGTTCTCTTATTCGACGTGGTCAAGGTAACTGCTTGCAGCAAAGCTGTTGTTCCTCTAAAAAACCTTCTTGCTCTACTCTCTCCACAAGATCTGATACATGTACATGGGAAATCAATCCCAAATGGTGCTTTGCCTGATAATGAATGGATGGAGCTTTTGGTTGTTTGTGTTGGTCCTTTTGGACATGGCCGCCGAGAAAGTACAAGTTGGAGACCGTGAAAGATGAGAAGAAAAAATAATATTTACAATAAAAAATGTGTGAAATAGATGAGGTTGGTAGGATTTTATATAAAAATTGATAACTAAAATAGAAGAATTTGTATTTTAAATAATAAGAATAGAGCTAACTTAAGACTATGTGCTCTTGAAAAATCTCGACGGACATCGAAAGCTTCCGTCCACACTAATACATATAATAGTTTTCCCATCAATCTGATGCAGGAGATTCAAGCGGCAACTGTTGGGGTGGTTTGGCGAAGGAATGATATTTACGTAGGAGATTCGTTGACCTTTTGATGTGATAGTAAAGTAGGGGAAAATGTTGTAAATATTTTTGTATTGGAAAGTGAAAATTTTTGTTTTTACTGAATATTTATTTAAATTGTATATAAAAAAAATATTTGATATGATATAATAAAGTGAAAATATTTTTAAAAATAGTTGCATGGATAAGAAAAAGTGGAAATTTTTTTTTTTGAAAAAATCAAATTCCACGAACGTACAATTCCAAGCATTGCAAACGTCTCCAAATCTCTTGATGACCACAACTAGCCTATTTGAATATTATGTAGTTTGACAATTTAAATGTAAGCCTAGTGCTGACAACCGCAAGAGAACTTGATAGAAGAGATTAAAAAATTAAATAAATAAAATGATCCTATCTGCCGGAAATGGCTTCAAGTGAATAATTTTGGAGTATGAATGGTCTCTCCACAACTCAAATCTTCGCATGCAGCAAGCCGCCAAGACAAAAATCATCCATGCATATCGCGATGGTGAAAGCGAAAGGACAACGAATTTTTTGGTTTTAATTTAATCTTTTTAAAGTGATATTATTCTTTTTAACATAGAGAAAGTAGTATTTTTTTTTATTACTCTATTAACAAAATTGTGTTAAAGAATATGCTGTCCATTCTTAAGAGATTGAGTTGAAAAATTTTTCTAAAATCAATTAAAAGAACATTTGTTTTCATCGACAATGTCCGCTTCAAAAAAAAATCTGCGAGATGATTAGTCAATGGAAGTTGGGGACCCTTTTATTGCACCTTGGTAAATGTAATATAAGCATAAGAAGGCAATCTAGCGATAATAAATATAGTGACACTTTATTCATGGGGCCACTAGTTCAAGGGCCCTAAAGGCCTGTATTGGTAATACAAGAATTGTAAATACTCTTTCAAGATGGATCGAATGATAGCCTAATCCATTTATTAGTTGGGGCACTAGTCAAAAGGGCCAAGAAGCCGTAACACGAAAGATTTGTAGATGCTGCCGCAAGAGGGCTTGAATATTCTTTATTACCATAAACGATATGTATCAAATCCATATGGTAACGTTTCTCAAAAAAAAAAAAAAAAAAAAATCCATATTACACATTCTTTCGTTACCTCAAAGAAAAAAAAAATCCATTATGTAGGCACGCCCCTCAATCAACCATTCAAATATAAAGATCTTTTGATGAGTGAATAAATTAATAGTAAGTTAATTATTTAGACCAGAAATGAGAAATTTAATCATCTTTTATAGTTTTGGTTTATGTTACGTGCTTGTACTCTATTTGTTTGAAATTTGAGAGAAACTATTTCATGGTTAGAATTTAATATTATTATAATAACGTATAAATAATATCACATCAATTAAATTTGTTGAATAGTCAACATATTTTATCACGTGGCATCATATAAATCATTACATATAACACATTAAATTTTAACCATATTCTACCTGTGCGCACATGATGCAAGTTGATAGTGTTACCTCTGTCACACTCCTCATTTAATGATGTAGCATCCGAGCTTGTGTTCCCGTGCGTACAAAAAACTTGATGCAAGCCTTAATTCATTTTCATATTCTCATATTTTTTAATGATAAATTATAGAACCCACATTTTATCCACTTTTATTCTACTTACAATGTAACACTATCATTTTAGCCCTCATATAAGCTTTGCTAAAAGAAAGAAAAAAAAAATTCAAAAGTTGATTATATGATATATTTAGCAAAGTAAAAAAAATTGTGATAAAAGTGTGAAGTATAAATTATACAAATTTCACATGTAGTAATCGAATAATATTAAAAATTATATTTTTATCTCACAATATTTGACAAGTAAAGTCCAACCAAATTATGGATAAGTATTTATTATTATTATTATTATTATTATTATTTTAAATGAAGAATTAGTTGGAAATTAAAAATAATTGTGAGATAAAGGGGCTATTGGGCCTATGGCCATATGAATAAAAGGGCAGTGCAGTAACGTGACCAAAAAAAAAAAAACTACTAAGCCACTCGTGGCACTTCATCCAACGACCACCACCACTACTAGTTTTCCCTCTTCCTCGTCCCAACCGTCTCAGTAGTAAAAGGCGCAGAAGAGAGCGAGAGAGAAATGGAATTCTTGCGCATTCTTTTGTTAATTCCACCACCAACACCATATCTGTTTTCCCATTAACCATTATCAAACCGGTAGATTCAAAAACCAATGTTTTCCTCAAACAATCCCAGTCTCAGCAAGCTTTCTATTGGCAAACAACAACAGAGCAACAAAATGTCATCGGTTCAACCACCGACAGTCTCAGAGTTCTCGAATGGGACCGTCCTCTGCGACGCCGTGGCTTCCTTTGCCGGCACTTCCTCGGGCCGCGAACCACAAAAGTCTCTCTTTGATCCTCGCTTAGCTTTCGTTCTCAATGTTCATTCAATATTGTTTTGTTTGACAGCTTTTTTGCTTGCAACTGTTTTCTGTGTTAGGCCGCAGCTGGTCTCTGATCAGACATAGGAAGAGGCCTGAGGCTTCTGGGGGAGACCAATGCGGCCGTTGAAATGGGCAAGCACGGTGGTTGCAGCTTGGACTTCAGCACCATCGATGCCTTCTTGTTAGGTGCACTGTTTCTTGTTTGGTTCATGGATGGGATAGTATTTCCTCTTCTAATTAAATAAAAGAAAAGATCGTTCATACAGGGTCTTGGCCGTCTGGCAAAAGCACCCACCAGAATTCTATGTATAAAACTAAGCACAACAAGAAGTAGGGACAAATATTTCTCACGAAAAAAGATCAAGGACAGTCAACCCAATAAGCAAATTGCTGTAAACTGATTTTGGAGACTCTCAGGAGCTATTTTATTGACGTATTCTTTGACAGAAATGCACGGAATTTGCTTAAACAAAATAATTTTCTTTTTACTTTTTTTTTAAAAAAAAAAAAAAACAAAAGAAAGAATTTTATTTTTTTTTAGGCATTTTGCAAGCATCCCGCTGGCATTGGTGGGCACATGGGATGGGCCGTCGGTAACGGGTTATTCCAAACTAGAATCTGATAAATCAAAGAAAATAAATATTGCGATTCCCTGAAGTCTGAATCCGCATTGCATAAAGCCTCATATAAA
>FXXK01003678.1:0-19317 GCA_900184695.1 Betula pendula | reverse complement strand
AAAGAGAGAGATTCTAAAATATATAGGTTAATTATAAGGGAAAATTATATTTAGTTCATAAGTTTTTATATAATTTAAATTTTAGTCCTAAGTTTTTAAATTTAAGAGTATGGTTTTAAGTTTTGCCCAAAATTTTAAAATAGGTCATTCTGTCATTTTCATAAAATAAATGGTTTTGTCATATATCATTTGGTGTCTCCAATTCACATACCTAGTGTTCATAATCAACACTTAATATCAAGTGTTATATCATTAAGCGCCAATTTCATTCATAAAAAAACAACAAAAACAAAAGACCATCTTCAAAAACAAAAACAATCTTCTTGGTTATCTTAATCTTATAGATTTGTAACATTTAAAGAATAACCATTAATTTTGTCGTTGATATAGACCTTAGAGTGTTCAAATGAGGCACACGTGACAAATAAAGAATCGTTAATTTTGACGGTAAAATGATAGACAGGGACCATTTCAAAACTTGAGTAAAAACTTAAGGATCTTATTCTTAAATTGAACCTAATGACTAATTCAAATCAAATAAAACTAAGGATTAAATAATGATTTTTTTCCTAATTATAATTTAATGTATTTAATTAACGAGTTTAAAATCTTTTAAATGTAATTCTATAATTTGGTATAGGGTTCATGGTCGAGTTCAGGTCGTATTAAAGTATGTGTATAAGACTATATTAATCAATAATACCCCGATCTATTTAATTAAACAGGTCAGACTCCTCAACCATAACCTTTTAATTTAATGTTGGGATTCGCTGATAGCTGTCAAAAATTGACAACCCCTAGTCCATATTCCAACTAAAAAGGTTAACGACCTACCAGTAAGTAGAGGAATGGGTTGTAGAGACTATCCACCTTTATGACTACCTTCGTGGGGTGAGAGAAGGTGTCGTGGGAGGATTTTGCTCCAGGTGCTATAAAAAAAAAAATAGCAAGTATGTGTAATTTTTTCAACGGTCTAATACTTAATTTTAAGGGTAAACACTTTTCCAGTATCTGAGTTTGCATCAACAACACATAGTTACCTCGGTTTCAGAAAAGTATCATTGGTAGTACCTATAATAAATCAAAAATACTCAATTTGGTACTTCCCATCTACATTTCGTCCAACATTTTAACGGAGCACCACACTCACCCACCGCTTAAAATATGACACAGTGTCCGTATGGAGAGGGACAAATCAGCAGGTGTCTTAGGGTTTGAACGCCACATCAAGATGGATAAATGAATAAATAATAATAATAAAAGTTAAAAAAACAATTTAAAAAAAAAAAAAAAAACAATTTTTTTTTAAAAAAACAATTTATAGGGGTGGCGAACTACCCCACCATAGTCCATTGGGGTAGTTTCGACCAACCCCCAGCTTGCAAAAAGGGGTGGCTGAAACCACCCCAAGAGCCAATGAAAGGGCGGCCCGCCACCCTAGACTGCTGGTGTAGGGGTGGTCGGAACCAACCCCCAATGAGCCAATGGGGTGGCTTGCCACCCCCGTTTGGGCCTGGGGTGGTGAACCACCTCAAGGCCCTTGGGGTGGTTCGGCCAACGCTCCAATTTGCAAAGGGTGGCTGAAACCCCCTACCCCCAAGAGCCTTGGCGGTGGTTGAGCACCCCCGTTTGCATGGGGGTGGTTCGGCACCCCTAGCGCTGGCCATAAGGGGGTCGTCCTTGGGCAAAACGAGGGTGGTCGGCCCACCCCAAAACCGAATGAGGTGGCTGGCCACCCCCATAGTTTTTTTTTAAAAAAAAAAAAAAAATTGTTTTATTTTATTTTTTAAAAAGTTTTTAAAGTTTTTATTATTATTGTTTTATTCATTTCTCCATCTGAATGGCGTTCAAACCCTAAGACCCTAATGATTTGTTCTCCATATGGATACATGTTGCATTTTTAAAGGCGGTGATGTGGTGCTCCATTTAAAATGGTTGGACGGAATTTAGAGGGAAGTACTAATGGGTATTATAGTTTACTACAGGTACTATTTGTGATACTTTTTGAATCGGGTACTATTTGTTGTTGAGGCAAATCAACAGGTACTGTAAAAGTGTTTGCCCCTTAAATTTTTACTTTCTCCAATCATTCTTATAAAAAACTTCAAATTAATTTTAGCAATTAAAAACACTACATCACACCATGCTATAGTTTTTTTACAACACCTAAGCCAAATCTGTCGTGGGATAGGTTTAGTGTAACGTTGTCAACAAAACATTTACTGGATAAATGACTTAGCGGTACGCCTCCCCAGCCGTAAACCCCTCCAGGGTCAAAACTAAAGATCATACACCTCCTCAAAAGGATGAAAATCTGTAGCGAAAGACTTGTCAACTAAATAAATATAAAGATAGCAACTAATACTAACAATAAGAATACTAGAATAACCAAAGAAATATAACCATAATTTCATAAATACTAAATATCATAAGTACTGATGTCTCTAAAATAAGATCAAAAGACCAGTCATCATTAATATAAAGATTACAAATCCAATCTTAATATAACCTAATAATCATAATAGAATCACAAATCTTCCTCTCAAAATAAAGGTGGTAGATCATATCAATCATGTCATGGTAAAGGTCGTCAGCCCCGCGAACTGCAATATCCTTCGCAACAAATTGGCTCCAGCTTGTCAAAAATCACTCGGAGGATCATCCTCTAGCCGACCTAAATGGCTCCCATAAATCACCATCGTCTAATAGTTACATAAGATCATTAGATGGAAAAGAACAATAGTAAGTCTACGACTTAAGTGAGTATAATGTAATGTTATCATAGATTATCATGTTGTGAACTCAGTTTATAAATCACACGCATTGTTATTCTTAGTTTCATAGCATAAACATGTCATGATGCAATATTTTATAATATGAATGACTATAATCAAGAAAAGTGATATGTTAAACAATATGGTTATACCTGAGATATTACACTTTCTCAGCAAGGTTTTGCACGTCCCCAAAGGGACTTTTGGTACAACTCTGGTGCCTCAAACATTGCACAAACATACCAATCTTATACCTTGAGCAATCCGATCGAGTCCGACCTCGGGTGGCCCACACTGACTAGCAAAGTTGTAATTAGTAACCCGACTCAAAGAATGGCGTCGCTGTCACAAAACTTAACAATTAGATCCAAGGCCCTTTTCATAAAAAGAAAACTTTTGACCGTAGAATCAGCCTGTAATAATAGTAAACTCATGACCATTGTTCACCATGTCATACGATGTATATTAATCTTTGTGTCTTAATATAATGCATGTTTTTCACAACTCATCATTTCATTTATCTTTGTTAATCACAACCGTTTCACACAAATGGAGTTCACAGTTGAGAATAATAGACATTTTTCATGAGTTGTAAAACATGAAATGTTTTAATACATCAAAATAGTCATCTATCAATAAAAGTATAGACAATAACAAGTATCTATTGAGCTTTTAACTCGTGTCGGTCGGGTTAATAAAGTACTCTCCACTAAGGTCTCGCTTACTTTCGAAATCTGAGAAACATTTTACGTTAGTCCTAATGCATTGAGTATAAACAAGTCATAGGCCTTCCAAGTACCCACAAGGGACCATTCTATCCGTGCATCGAACGTTTGACCAGGAAGGGTCGAACGTTCCAAGCCTGTACATCGAATGTTTGATTAGGAGACTAAACGTTTGATGGAGGTCTAAAAACTCAATCTAGGAACACATCTTGGTCCCTTTCTAGTTTCTAACTCCTTTTCTAAGGTCTAACCAAAGAAAATAAGGGATTTTCATTAATTCAAAAACAGGTTTGAGGTATCAAACTCCTTAAAAAAACACAAAACCAACACAAACTGTCTAAACTTCAAATGATCAAGACCAAAACTAAACAACACAGAAACTAAGACTTAACATCATTTAAACAAGATAACACAAGCAAATAACATAAAGAAACAAATATGCAAAAGATAAGTACTCCAAACCCCCAAAAAGCTTTCTCCTTCTCCAAACACTCTTCCTCACACACTCACAATGCTCTCTAGACTCCTTTCCAGCAAGAATAAATAATGCAAGAGGGGGAAAGGTCTTAATTTATAGAGCAAAATGTTTTGGTTAAGGACTACTAGATTTTAGATTCATTCCGAAAACATTCTATGTACGACCATCAAATGTTTGATAATACTATTACCCAATAAGTCATAGGGTTCCACTGAACGTTTGATAAAAGCATCGAATGTTTGATTAAAGCACATCAAACATTCCATAAAAGCATCAAACATTTGATACTGTTTGACAAGCACATTGCTTTATGTTTTCATGTGAAAGTGCATAAGAAACGTATCGAACGTTTAATCCTCACCGTCGAACCGTTCCATGACACACCCGAATGTTCCACTAGAATCCTTCAACATTCCATGGCGTCCAAAACTTCAAAATAAGCCTAAAACTTATTATATGTTGGGGCATTACATCCTCCCCTCCCTTCCGAAAAATTTCGTCATCTAAATTCTCAGAAACCCAAAGAAAACAAGAAGATTACCCCTTCGTCTCCACAAGGTCCGATGCTCGGTGATTCCTTAAAAGATCTGCTTTCCATCATTAATTTGAGCTGGTGGTGCTTGAAACGTACTCGTTCCAAAACGTAAACTAACTCAAATTTTTCCCAAGAAGGGGTTGTATATGATGTTACCAAAACACCGTAACCAAATTGTCGAGAGGTTCGTATACGATGTTATCAACATCATACAAATCGTCATCGAGTTCCACTCCTAAATCCAAAAGCTTATCCGGTGAGTCCTTCCTCGTATAGTCCGACTCACAGGTGCCCCGGCATTCCTCCCTGAATAGGAAATAGCAACTTTTAGCTTTGTCCAACAAATCCCGTAATGCAAGAAAATCTTAGGACAGATAGTAAATACAAGAAGATTCTTCGAACAAATGAAGGATAAGCGATTCCTTCATATCCAACTCAGCTTTCCAAGATGCTTCTTCGACTCTATGATTAACCACCATAACACCTTAACAATAGGAATTGTCTTAGTGCGTAGCACTTTGCTGGCTTATGACCAAGTTTGTATAGGTACTTCCTTATAAGGTCAACCCCTTCTTAAATTTCCAAAGGTAGTAAGCAATGACCAAATTTGAATTAGAAATGTAATTTTTCTTACATCCGAAACATGAAGACATCGTGCATTCCTACTAGATTTACTAGTAGAGCAACACGAAAGCCAATTTTTCACTCTCTATATGATCTCGAACGGTCCAACCATATTGAAGGGCTCAGCTTCCCCTTCTTACCAAACTCATTACTCCTTTCATAGGGGATCATCTTCAAGAATACCTGGTCTCCCCCACTTTCGAACTCTAGAACCCATCTTCGTTATCAGCTAACTCTTTTGGGCCGACCTTTGAGCTGCGGCCCATCCTTTGTATGATGAGGTTAAATACCTTGTCATCAAATATCTTGCCACATCTCAAGTCCAAGTAGTTGGCCGTTCCCCCAATGTCACCTCCCAATATAAGAGTGATTGGGCAATCTTCGTCCATAGAGTGGCTTCGTACGTGGCATTCCAATAGTTGCCTGTAACTGTTATTGTAAGCGAAACTCGATGCAAAGACAGATACTGAATCTAACCTCCTTTGAAAATCCAAAACACATGCTCGAAGGCAATATCTTCTAAGACTTGATTTAGTTTTGCTTCCTGACACTGGCTGTTGGTCTAAAAGGGTGAAAAGGGCAAGTACTAAACTTCAGTTCTATCGCTAATCTCTTTCTGCAAACTCTACCCAAAAACTTGGACATAAAACAAGAATCTTGATCTGATACAATCCCTGAAAGGTAACTCCATGAAGTCGCATTATATTCCTGAACATATAGTCTTGCCTAACTTATCCATGGGGTCCTTAAACCTTTATGGGAATGAAATGAACACTATTTGTTAAGTCGAATCCATGACTATCCAAATGGGGACCTCCCCAAGTTAAGGCTTCCCTAGGCAACCCTAGCTATAAAGTCGATAGCTATGTTCATCTCATTTCTACTTTGGCACGAGTAAGAGGTTGAGAATCCCTGCAGGCCTCTGATGCTCTGCCTTTACCTTGCTGCACGTGGGAACAATTGTTCTACCACATTAGCATGTCCATGCTTCCATATTGTTCCACCATATGAACCCTTCACGTCCTTCAAATAGCATCTTGGTACTCCTCAGGATGTAGCAGAAAATAGAAGAATGATGAGCCTTGTTCATAATCCTCCTTCGTCAACTTCCTTGGCTTTGCAGGTACAGCAAACGTAGCTTAAATGGGTGAACATCCCATCCCGTGGCCTTAAGGCAAAATCCCAGTGCCGTTACCTTGCCTCGAGCTGGCTTCTTGATCGTTAGCATTCATGATTGGTTAATCTGATCCTTTCAAGCAATTCAAGCTGTGCCGTCATGCTGCACACAAGTGTGGGTAATGACTTATTCAACAACCTTCCCAGCTGAAACGCTTCCAAGTTTCCATGATTAAGCTGTGGTTGAGAGATGCCTCAATGCTAACTCCTATTGTTGACTCCGACTCAACGGCGTAGCTACGATGTTAGCCTCCCTGGATGGTAATTGATCTCAACCAATCGTAATCCTTGATCAAGCCTCCAACTTATCTCCGTTGGCCTCATATTCAACTCCTTCATGAGTGAAGAAATACTTTAGGCTCTTGTGGTGGGTGTAGATCTCGCACTTCTCTCGCCATACAAGTAGTGCCTCCCCAAATTTTGAGTGTAAAGACGACTGTTGCCAATTCCAAAATCGTGTGTTGGATAGTTCTTTATTTTGTAATCCTTCAATTACTATGAGGCCCCCGTAAAGCAATCACCTTCCCCCGTTCTAAAGCATAGTACGCAACCCAATCTTTCTTCAATGCGTCTCTAAATACCATTGAAATTTCCAATAGCTTGTGGGTAATGCCAATACCGGTGTTGACACTAAACCCCGTTCTTAAGCTCTTGAAAATTCTTCTCACGATGGCTTCACCCCATAAATAGTGATCGTTCTCCGGGTGAGAGCGGTAACGCGTCTTGACAACTTGAAAAATCCCTCCCCCCAAATGAATCGTCCAGTAGTAACCTAGCAAGGGTCCCCAAAGAAACTCCGAACGCTCATGCAAGCTGATCGTCCTAGTCAATCAACTACTGCCTTAACTTTTTCGGGATCTGCCGACATTCCTTCTCTAGAGATTACATGTCCAAGGAAAGACACACCTACTCAAACCAAAACGTCGCACTTCTCAAGTTTAAGCGAAAAGCTGTCCAACGAAGTCTCTCGAGCGCTTTCCGAAGATGAACCTCATGGTCTCATTGACCTTAGAGTAGATGAAGATGTCATCAATGAAGACCACTAACGAATTGACCAATAAGTCATGAAGACTTTATTTCATAGTGTCCATGAATACCTCGAGGGCCATTCGTTTAGTCCAAATGAAGTTACCAAGAAACTCGTAATGTCCATTAACGAGTTCTGAAAGCTGTCTTCGGTATATCATGCATTCCTTAAGCTCTGACCTTGGGTGGTATCTTGACCGGCAAGTCTATCTTGGGAAACACTAGCCTCCTTGTAAGTGGTCTCAATATGTCGTCGATCCCTTGGCAATGATACTTATTCTTGACATGGTGACCTTATTCAGCTCTCGATAAATCGATGCCACATCCTCCAAGGAATCCAATCATTCTTTTTGGACTAACAGTACATGTGCTCCATGGCGATGAACTAGAGTGAATGAAACCCTAATCCAGTAAATCCTACAGACTGGACCTAAACTCCGTAAGCTGCTGCCGGCCCCATCTGATATGGTGCGTTCGATATTGGTTCGTGTTGCTTGAACGTAATCGATTCCAACTCGATTTCCCCTTTCAAGTGGTAAACTAGAAAATCCGCTTGCCAAAGACGTATGGAAATTCTCGCACCACTGGAGATATCTTGCAGGGTCTTCTTTTTTTCTTCCTTTCCGTACTTTGCAACAAAACGCCAAAAATGCCAAATCTCTACTAGGCAATGAACCTCCCTTGCTTGCAGAGCTGATATTGCGGGAAAGTAGGGTATTAGCCCGAGATCCCACGAAAGTATAATTTTGTGTTACCCTAAGGCCTGAGCATTACCCTTTTCCCTAGCACATCGATTGGCATTGGTGCTCCGTGAGCCGACCATTCCCAAGATAACGTCGTATGCCAAAACATCGCAAAGACGACTAAGTTTGCAAGGGAGTATTTTCTCAACAGATGCTCAAATGACCATTTGCAAAACTACACTCTTACAACACTATTGTGCTCCCTAAACTAGTGTTGCTACAATCAACCAACATCTAAGGTCTAAGCCGCTAAATCCTAGATAGTCTTACAAAAGTACTAGATATCGAATGAGTGGTGTAGCTCAAGAAGTTCAAATAAAGACTGATGCTTCAATCCAGTAATAGGGATGGTACATGTCACCACTTCCGATCGCTTCTACCAGTCCTTCTGGTGACAAGTGGGCATACATGCAAGGGTGTGAACCCAATGGCTTCTGCACATTCCTTGTAGCAGCGCTACACTCTTAGCCATGCAGTCCTTGCCAAAATGGCAAAACTGACCACACTTAAAGCAAGTTCCTGACGTTTGCCTATGCCACACTTCCCAATGCACTTTATTGGCATTGGCAGGCATAAGGAAGGTGCCTGACCTTTCTTAAAGTCTACCCGGTTCTAACTTAGCGGTCGATAGCTGAGGGGCGGCCTATGCATGATCAGGGGTGTCGGTTGAAATTGATGACCCTCCTACAGCCATCTTCTTGCTCATTCCCATACCTCCCCGGAAGCAAAGTAGCCCCCAGAATGAAGTTTCCTCTTCTTGTGCTCTGTAAGTTGCTGCCGAGCCTCTCTTTAAGCCCTCCGTCCATAGATGGATGCACATCCACTAGTGAGAGAAATCCCGAATGTCAAAGCATGCCATCAAATCGTCCTAGATTCAGCATTTAGGCTCTCTCTCAAAGCCTCTTAGCCTTCTTCTCCTCATAACGGGGAATGAGGTAAGCAGCGAATCAAGAATAGTTGCACAAACCGATAGGCGACTCAGTATTGGACATGCCTCCTTTGGGTTAGATCCATAAAAATCCTTTGCCTAGCCTCTTGCAACCACCCTCCTAGAAAAAGAATGCTTGGTTAACGCATCTTGAACATTCCAAAGAGATGGCTTCTTTCTGAACCCAATTCCAAGAAAACAACATCTTCTAAGCCCGCCACCCACCTCTTGGCTTCTCCAGACAGCTTAAAGGCGGTGTATGGCCCTTCTTGCTAGCATTGCCACCCGTTACTTCTAGAAGTTACTCCACATCATTCAGCCAATTCTTAGCACTATATAAGTTGGCCAGTACCAATCGAAACCATCAAAAGTTGAGGCTGCCAGAAATTCTTGAAAGTACAACCTTGTCCAATAAAAGGTTACCTTGATTACCTCCTCCCTAAGTCCATGGCAGCACAACTACGAACCGCCTGCCTAGTAGCTCCGTCCGATCTGGGTGAGTAGCCTCCCTGAACTGGGTTTCCACAGGCTTCCGGATGATACGACATGATGCCTCAGCCGTCTCCCAATCCATAGGTGTTCATACCGGTAGCTGGGTTTCCGCTTCGAGGTAGCATTTTCTGGCAAACAAACAGGCAGAATCTAAAATCATCACGAGAAGTACACAGCTAAACCTAAGGCAAAGCCCTGACATGCTAAACTAAACCTTATATTCTAAGTATAATCATCACCTAAGCTATCTCTCTAGATCCAATGAGTCTTTCAGGCGCATAAGGTTCTGAATATCTAATTGTAAACGTTCCTAACGAAATCATTTAACTGGAAAAATGAAGTTAGTGTACGGCTCTCCATCCTTAACCCCTATAGTGTCAAAACTCAGGAATCATACACTCTTAAAAGGGATGAGAGTCTGCAGCAGAAGACTGTCACTTATAAAATATAAGATAGTAACTAATACCACAATAAAAATAAAATAACCAAAATAGAAAGAGAACATCAACCATAATCCATAAATACCATTAAGTAATGATGTCTCAAAATACAGGTCAAAAGGACCAATCACTCAATTGACATAAAGCATTACAAATCCGAATCTTAACTAACCTATAAACATAACAGGAATCACAGATCTGTTTGCTCCAAGATTAGAGCTGAATAGATCATATCAAATCAATTGTCATGGGTAAGGGTTGCCACTCGCACAACCCATATCTATTGCCAACCAAACTGGCTCCAAGCTTGTCAAAAAAAATCACTCGGGAGGACATCCTCTAGGGCCTAACTAATGGCCTTCGCAATAAATGGTGCATCGTCTAATCAATGTTGGCATAAGATCATAGTGAAAAATATTACAATAGTAAGTCCACGACTTGTAACGTAATAATGCAAATGTTAGTACAGATTAATCATTATGAACTCCAGTTTTAACTATCATAAGTGTGTTATTCTCCAGTCATAGCCTAAACAGTCTATGATGCATATATTTATAAATACATCGATAAATCAAGAACAAGTGATATGTTAACAATATGGTCTACCAAAAATGATTACCCCTTTCTCAGGCAAGGTTTGCGCGTCCTAAAGGATTTCTGGTACAATTCTGGTGCCCCTGACGTTGCACAAACATACCATCTTATACTAGTAGTCCGACTATAACGCCCAACATATTTATTGCGAATAATAAAAGTTAAGTAGTATTTAGCTTTGGTTATATTTAGATTAATTAATTTAGTTAATATTAAATAGATTGTTATTTAGTTTGTTTAAAATGTGTGGTTAGTTAGTTAGAATATTTAATAAAGAAATATTAAGTTAAGACTTTGAATCAAAGATTTTTTCTTAAAAAAAAAAAAAAAATGCCATTTTCATAGCTTTCAAGTGAAAGCTACAGTAAGGAGATAAAAGCCATTTTTGTTGACTTTGTAGCCCTCTCCATTAAAGAGTAGTGATAATAATAAAACAAAAAAAAAAAAAGAAGGAAGCCTTTTGCTTCTCTACAACATTCACGTTCAAGACGTGAATGTTGCAGAGAGAGAGAATGTGCCAGCTTTCACTAGGCGTGGACGCTGGCAACCAAAAAAAAAAAAACAGGAGGAACCGTTGGTAACAAGAAACAAAAGAGACAAAAACAAAAAAATCAGCATGTGAGAGTGGTAAAAGATGGGAGCTGCTTGGTGTAATAATAATAATATATATGTACATATCAAGAAGTCAAATATTTTTGAAGGGTATGTTTTCAATCACGTGAAAAGCAGATAATGTGTATCTTTGCTTTTCACGCCAGACACGCTCAACCTCTCTGCAAGAAGAGAGTGTCTTGCATTCATTTGAAAAGATCAGACATTAAATGTGTATCTCTCTTTATTGAAGACAAGCAGTATTTTACTACACGTTTTGTTTGAAAAAAATGCAACTCTTTTCTTTCATGTTTTGAAAGATTCAAAGAGCCCATGCTTTTTACCCACATAGTGCGAAAGAAAAGGTAGGCTGCATTAAAAGCTTGTCAATCGAACAAATCAAAGAAAATCAAATGTTGGAGAAGCAAATCGCGAGAAAATAGTTTAAAAGTTTCTAAACTTTAATATAAGAGTAACCGATGCCTCATCCTTTAGTACTTCCTATCATTTGTTTTGTTTCTTGAGATTCTATCTTCAAGCACTATTTTTCTTTCTTTTGTCCATTACACAAATACAGAAAGAGAAAGTAAGAGAGGAAAATAGGAAGGAGTAGTGATTCTTTCAGCCAGAGAGATTATTTCAGGTGATTAAGCGAAAGTGTAAGTATAAAACTTACTGACCCTATGCTTAGAGTTTTTATTGCATAAACTGTAGAATATTTTTAGTGTGATTATGAGCCCTATATTTTGGATTATGATTATAATAAATTATGTTGCCATGATATATTACATGTATTTAAAGAAATGTGTTAAAAGAAAATGAGTTTTAAAGAGAAACGAGATTTTAAAGAACAATGAGTTTTGAAGAAAAATGTGATGTGATTATATGTGATATGTGTGAAAAGTTAGTAAAAGATGGGTACCCGGCGGTTAAGTGAGGTTATACACTTAGCACCCCAATGCTAGTAAGGGGGAAATAAAAATGACTAGCCAACCCGGCGGTTAAGTGGGGTTATACACTTAGCACCTCGAAGCTATAAGAGGGATAAATTTGTAGCAACCCAGCGGTTAAGTGGGGGTATACACTTAGCAAACTCCAGCGGCCAAGTGGGAGTATACACTTGACTTACAAAAAAAAAAAAAGAAGATGAAATGAAAAAGGAACATCTAAATGTGAAATGTAATGAATGATTCTTGATAGTTATTTATTATGTAAATTAAGCATGACATGATATTTCTTGTTTTATGTTTTATAATTTTCGTTTTTTTTTTTATTATCAAGCTATAAAATGTTTTACTGCTTCATAGTATGAGAAGATATGTATTAAATGCAAGGAAAAATATTTGGGGTGTTTATGAGTACTTATTAACAAAACTCTAGGCTTGATTTACAAAACGGCTATGAAATTTTTAAAAATAAACACTTTTGCAAAAATCCTATTTGTGACAGCTGTTTAGTAAAATCAAGATAGAAATTTTCAAGGGAAAAAGGGGGCTCAGATTACACACGTAGGGTCGGAATATTTTATACTTACTGAGTGGTGGACTCACACATTCCCTCTGTAAAATGGTGGTAATTTTACAGATGTTGCTGAAGAAGAGATAGCTGAAGACACCTATGCTTGACTAGGCTTTTGTTCATGAGGCTTGTAGGAGGCCTCTCACCTTTTAAGGAACTGACTCATGTCGAGTCAATATTTTTTTAATTATAAGAATAAATGTCATGATGGCATATTTTGATTTTATGTCAAGACAATAGTAGTTTAATGTTGTTGTAATGACATTATGTTTAATTTTATAATATGTTATTTTCAATTAGAAGCTCTGGTATTATGTAATGATGAGTGAGTTTGTGGTGATAAAAATAGAAAATATATATATATATACATGTTTTTCTTCCGTTGCGAGTGTCTGTAAATGTAGTAGCGCCACACAGAATTAAGATAATTCTGCTTTGCGACTTGTATAAAAGTCGAGGCGTTACACCGACCGAGTCCGACCTCGGGTGGCCCACACTGACTAACAAAGCTGTAACTAGTGACTCACTCAACGAATAGTGTGCTATCACAAAACTTAACCATTGGATCTAAGGCTCTGTTCATAAAAGAAAACCGTTGACCATAGAATCAACTCGTAATAATAGTAAGCCCATGACCATTGTTCCGTTCAAGACAGTGCACCATGTCATACGATGCACATTAATCTTTGTGTCTTTTAATGCATGTTTTCACAACTTATCATTTTATTATCTTTGTTAAACACAACCGTTTTTACAAATGGAGTTCACAATTGAGAATAAATAGGCATTTCATGAGAGTTGTAAACATGAATGTTTTATACATCAAAATAGTCATGTTATGCATAAAAGTATAACAATAACAAGTATCAATATGAGTTTTTACTCGCTTATGTCGTCGAGGTTAATCAAGTACTCTCCCACTAGGTCTCCGACTTTTGAATTTGAGAAATGATCTTACCGTTAGTCTTATGCCTTGAGTTAAAAATCCTAGACCTCTAATAACCCAAAAGGACATTCTGTCCAAGCATCAAACGTTTGATGAGGTCCATAAACTCATTCTAGGCCACATCTAGGTCCTTTTTGGTTTCTAACTCCTTCTAAAGTCTCCTAAAGGTCTAACCAAAGAAAATAATGAGTCTCATACTTCAAAAACAAGGTTTGAGGTATCAAACTCCTTAAACAACACAAAATCAACACAAACTATCTAAACCTCAAATGATCAAGACCAAAACTAAACAACACAGAAACTAAGACTTAACATCATTTAAACAAGATAACAACAAGCAAATAACAATAAAGAAATGAACTAGCCAAAGATAAGTACCTCCAAACCCAAAAAGCTTTCTCCTTCTCTAAACATTCTCCCTCACACACTCACAATGCTCTCTGGACTCCAAAGAATGAATGAACAGTGCAAAAAGGGGGAAAGGGTCTTATTTATAGAGCTAGAATGTCTGATTAAGGACTGCTGGATTTTTAGGTTCATCAAATGTTCTATGTACGACATCGAACGTTTGATTAAAGCACATCGAGTGTTTCATAAAAGCATCGAACATTTGATACTGTCTAACATGCAGATTGCTGGACAGTTTTCATGTGAACGGTGCATTGGGACACGTATCGAACATTTGATCCTTACCATCAAACATTTCATGAGCACACCGAACATTCCTTAGAATCCTTCAAATGTTTCATGGCATTTAAAACTCAAAAATAAGCCATAAATTTTTTTAAATTTTTGGAGCATTATAGTTAAGGTCCGTCGCAACCACCCTACGGAGATAGGGTGAATTTGCCATGGTGAACCACCCGTGGGGTAAGGGTCCCCCATGACCCACCTGACGCGTGAGAGACGGCGTCTACGAGGACTTACCTATTAAGGATAGTCCTCTAAAACCCAAATTTTGAATGACATTTTCTTTTATTAATAAAGTTGTTTATTTTATGAGATTAACAACAGCACGATACATTATATATTTATTTGATAAATATTGTCGATAAGTACATTGTATATAGCTTAGGTGTGTTAATGAGATAAACACACAGAAGATCTCAATCATAATTCCTTGTGATTTATAAACCTAGTTCGTAGTCAATAATGAAATTTGACATTTCATTTGATAAGACAATAACATGCCAATCATGATAATCTATCTTGATCATGAAAGTATGGACTTGTAATTGATATGTTGGTGTAACACCTCAAAAATTTAATAAATAAATAAATAAATAAATAACAAAATACTGACTTATTTGAAATTTTCGAGCGTCTCTCACAAACTCACTTATTTTTGTAAATAAGTCTCAAGGGACCGAACTGTAATTCGCCAAAATTAAATTAATAAAAAAATAATCTGTGAATTAAAGTAGAAATATCCATGCCAATTAATAGGGAGTTAACTGGATAAGACTACACCAATATCTATTAGAGTGAAATAAATACGGAATTAAAATAATATACAGTTATCTGATTACTATACAAAACCTTATACAACTATGAGCACAACTAATACAAAATATCACCAACAAAACAACCTTACAAAACAAAAACAAAAAGACCAAGCAAACACTTCAAGAAAGACCACGCTCGCCTCGAACTTGACGAATGACTCTAGCCCGCCCACTCTGCTAAGAACTGGTAAAACTGGAGAACAAATGTCCAACAGGTGGAAAGGTAAAACAACAACTGGATAAGTCCACGACTTAATAAGTAAAATACTTCAGAACCGAGCTCATGCTATGAGCCTAACTTTTAATGGAATAAAAGGAGAAATAAAATAAAGCTCTCTATCATATAGGCTATGTCTATCATATTACGTCGAGAGTCTCCTCCGGCTCTACACATCCTACTCAACCACACGGGGCATAGTTTCTCTAAGATCATTGAGAGAATGCCCTCCAATTGGACCGTACTCTTCGAATACTCCGGCATCGTCTAAATTATCTATCAAGTAGCATAAGATCATAGGTGGAAAAGACACAAGCGTAAGTCCATGATTTAGTGAGTAATAATGCATATGTTATATAGGTTACCATTTTGTAAACTCAGTTTATAAATCACAAGCATTGTTTTTCTCAGTCATGACATAAACATGTTATGACAATGCAGTATATTTATATAATACTTGATAAACTTAGGACATGTTAGCAATATGATCTACTTAAGACATTACCGCCTTTCAGTAAGGTTTGCGCGTCTCAAAGGACTTCTGGTACAATTTTGGTGTCCCGGACATTGCACAAACATACCGTCTTATACTAGCAGTCCAACCTCGGGTGGCCCACACTGACTAGCAAAGTTGTAATAGCAACCCTACTCGAAGAATAGTGCGCGGTCACAAACTTTTAACCATTGGATCTAAGTTCATGATCGTTCAACCGCACGTACCGGTGTACCATGTCAGACGATGCACATTAGTCTTTCGTGTCTTTTATATGCATGTTTTTTCACAATTCATCATTTCATTATCTTTGTTAATCACAACCGTTTTCACAAATGGAGTTCACAGTTGAGTATAAATAAGCATTTAATGAGAGTTGTAAATATGAAAATTTGTACATCAAAATAGTCATGCTATGCGGAAAATAACAATAACAAGTATCCATATGAGTTTTTACTCACTTGAGTCGTAGGAGTCAACCAAATAGTCATTCACACAATCTCTGACTTTTGAATCTGAGAAATAATCTTATCATTAGTCTTATGCCTTGAGTTAAACAAATTCTAGGCTTCTAATAACCCAAAAGAACATTCTGTCTGAGCATCAAACGTTTGACCAAAAGGTTAAATGTTCTAGGCCCAAACATCAAACGTTTGACCAAGAGGGTCGAACGTTTGATATGGTCCAAAAAATCATTCTGGACCAGAACCTCAGTCCTTATTGGATTCTAACATCTCCTAAGGTCTTCCTATGGTCTCACCAGAGGAAATAAGGGGCTTCTCACTTCAAAAACGGGGTTCAAGCTTAAACCAACATAAAAGCAACATAAACCTTAATGATCAAGCTTACCAATTGTTGGAAATACTACTATATCAAAACAAAATATAGCGCAATGAAAAATAAACTATTCCTTAACCTAAGATCTAACTTTAAGAACTACATGCAAAGAACTAGACTATTAAAATAAATAATCAATAAAATACTTACTTGAACACTAGGGCCACTCCTTGGCTATATTAGCAGTTGATCCTTGCTCCCTGCAGACAGAAATTCCGACCTTCATATCTTCTCACGATGACTAGAAATAACCAAAGAGTGTGGACTCAAATTGCTATTCAAAATTTAAATTATGTTCTTCGAGTTATTAGCTCACAAGAACTTGTAGTTGGTGTATCTTTCCAAGAGCCATAGGCACCTCTATTTATATTCTTGAAAACACAAGAGGTTGCTTAAAATAATTAATGTGGGACTAGGAGAGGAGAGTGATGGATGGCTAGGATTAAATCCTAGCCTCCATCAATTAAAAAAGGTGGACGACTAGGCTAGGGAAAGCCCTAGCCGCCACACTCCTTCAAAGAAGGAGTGACGTATGGGCTAGGGTTTTCCTTAGCCCATGCGTTGGCCTCCTTTACCTAGGGCTTGGGTTTTATCCCAAGCCCATGCTCCCACATTACCTCTTTGATTAGTTTTCCCTTTAGGCCCAAACTTTAATTAATTAAGACAGCCTGCTTAAATAATAAGCTCATATTTTAATAAATTAAAATATCTTGTATAATAAATAAATAAAAGCATGTCATGGTTAATTTACAATAGCTTGGTGAGGAATCCGAAAGGAAAAATAAATCTGGCTCAAATAGTCACCGACAAATCCCTATCACTATTTAATTACAATTGATGCCACTATACAATTGTAACTGCACTCCAAAATTTATTCTTGATAAAAAATCAACAACTGTTCCTTTTGACTTACTTATAGTATGAGTATGATACCTCCATGAAATATTCCATAGTAGAATTAGGATTAAGATACTGTCACACTAAATTCTTTACCTCTTAATCCTTGATTCTCAAATTTACCCTTTGTCATTCTCCAACTGTGAATACTTCATTCACTAGTCAAAAATATATTTTGGATCTCAACCAAAATGCTTTGATCAGAGACTGAGAATGAACTCCTTTGAAATCCAAATCAAGAGAAAATTTCATATCCTTTTTGTTAATCTAAAAGGACTTGGATTCCCTATTGAGCAAAACTTCCCTCACAATGTTTCATGTGATCACCCAATGCACGAAGATGTTGTCCAATGTTTAAAGTCTCACTCCCTAATGCATCAAAGTGACGGACACTTACACATCTGAGTCTGCTTCCCCTTAGGATTTAGAATCATTGGATACAAGTAGTTTAAGAGTTATTGTCTTTCCAAGGACAGTACTTTAATGGAAAGACAACTCTTGGTCTGTTCAGTGTATACTACCTTATACACCCACTACATCAACCCGAAGAATTCTCTTCGCCTGACTAAGGTAAATCAATTCAGCTGATGTGTAACAGTCTTAGCAAATAAAATGCCCAATTCTATTGTTGATTGCGAACATAAAACTTTACAAAATACAAGGGTTATAGTCTATGACCTTGTGTGACAAAAACCATTGCTCATACCCATAATCTGCATTCAATGTATTCTCCGGACCCTTTGTATGGGGATTTATTCAATGAAATCATACAATGATTATATTCTTATATGTCACAAATATATTCAATCAATAAATAAAACTTTATTCATAACAAAACTATAATGTAAATCGTTTCACAAATTGGAATTTATGACATAATCCCCAACACCACTAACAACATAGAAGTTAAGACACAACAACTAACTAAACAAAGTAACAATAAGCAAGGAACAACATGAGTACGAGTTAGGCTAGGATGGATACCCTCAAAGTCCAAAAGCCTTCTTCTTCTCCAAACTCCCTTCCTCACACACTCACAAGCTTCAAGTCGAGAGTGAACAGTAGAAGGGAGGGGTAAGGCTTTTATTTATAGGGCTGGAGTGTCTGGTTAAGGATTGGTGGGTTTTTAGGTCCATCGAACGTTCTACAGTATGACATCGAACATTTGATGTACTATTACCCAACGATCCTAGGGTTTCCATCAAACTGTTGACAAAAGCATTGAACGTTCTGCAAATGTATCGAACGTTTGGTATGATCTAACATACACACTGAACGCATGACCTCAAGTGTGTGCACAGTGCATGTTCAAGAGTGTAAACTCTTGATAATCTTATATCAAGAGTGTAACTTTGAAATTTTAAAATTATTCTGAGACGTTTCCAGGTGTTGTAAGAACCCTAAGAACGTTCGAGATGTTTTGGATGCATGTTCAAGGCTCGAAAATGCTCGAAATTGGTATTGGAAAAAACCAGGATCGATCCTAGCACTAGCAGGATCGATCCCAGCCCTACATGATTGATCACAGCCTTCTGATTTGGTCCCTGGTCATCCAAGATTGATCCTAGACAGTCTGGATTGATCCTTGATCCTTTAGGGTTGGTCCCAATTGTCTTGGAGACCTGTTTTAAGGTTTCTATTGTGTGCTTAGGTCTCTAAGTGGGTTTAGGTTTGTGATTAGCATCTTGTCTGATTGTGAGTTGGCTTACAGTGCAGGAAATTAGAATGTCTGAAGATTCATCCGAGTGGTCGAGGTAAGTGAAATACTTATGGAACTA